>CM067299.1:102804868-102840420 GCA_034231615.1 Meghimatium bilineatum
TCTTACCTGAAACTTTCTCCTCCATGATTAGTCTTTCCAAACCACTGTGTCTTTGTACATGTCCGAAATATATAAGTGTGCGATTTTCTATAGTTTTGATGAGTCAGTCTTCTTTCCATGTTCATATCCGTATGGATATCTGCATTACTTCTTTCCTCTGTCCATGATATTCTTATGACCTTTTCACGAGTTTCTTGGCATGTGTACGTTTCAGTAGTTTGCCATTGCTTTTTGAGCAGGTTCTGGTCGCTTATAATTTTCCTTCCTTGATGCGCCTTCGGCCCAATAATGATCCTTTCCAAATCGCGACTTCGAATCCGTTGTCAATAATACAATCTTCTGTCTTCTCGGCTATCAATTATGTGTACTGGAGATGAGGAAATTTCTCTGCTGGGTAGCTTCACGTAGTTCAGCCACTAGCCAAGGTACTTTCCCATGGATTGGCGCTGTTGTACATAAGCACATGCTCGGAGCCATACGTGATCTAGACCGGAGTGAGAGTACCAAAAAGGATGTTGGTCTTTCCCGGGAAGGATTTAACTATTCCTCACTAATGTTAATAAAATATTGAATAATTGCTATAAGAGAAACAGGTTAATTCTCTCATTAGCAGCATTATATCTGTATTAATTTTGTGCAAGAACTCTACTCTGTTCTTATTTGTTTCGTTCAAAATTCAAATATATATACTTGCATATGTGGTGTCTCGATTTAGGTATGAATACAAATTGTACTTGTTCCTCTCTCGGGTTTTTTTTCTCTTTTTCTTTTTTTACAAGTGTCCAGTCTACAATGAAAACCTATTAAAGTGAGCAGCACACGATCAGCTGTCAAAACACATTTTAAGCAAATATGTTTAGGCAAATACTATATTTTGCAGGCGTTATTGAAAACCAAATAATCGGCTAGGGGTCTACGGGGCAGAACAGTTTGGGAACCCCTTCTTTAGATGGTCAACATATCCCAGAAATCGTGTTTATTTATCAGACCCAATGGTGCAGATATTACATCTTGGTTGTATATCATGGCACAGCAATTGTGTTGTCTGGACTATTTCCTGTTTTTGTCGTGAATAGTTTCAAAACAAACTCAGAATAGACAGAAGAATCTAATTTATTCATGACGTGACACAATTATATAAGGAAAGAAAAACATGCAGATCGACTGCCACTTTTACAAAAGATCTATGAAAAGGAAAGCCCTGTCTGAAGCAGTTATAAGAACATCATTAACGTCGTATTGTGATTTTCACTTCCTGAAGATAACGTAACACAGACTATATGCGAGCCTTGCTATCATCGTGTACAAATTACACACACCATTCATGCTTGAGTGAACAAATCTCTGAGCAAAAATAATGCTCAGTCGCGCGGTGCAATATGCTTGAAAGTAAACAGCTTATCTGCATTATGGAGAAAACCAGTCGAAATCAAATGTAATGTGTATTTTCATTACTCATAATTTCATTCGTCTATCGTGTGTAACCTTGTGTAGCCATGCTCAACGTGGCACAACAAAGAACTGCAATGTGAGTTGTCATGTCCGATATTAGATTATTCATATTATTAAACTAACAAAGACGACACGTTCATGTCGAATGTGTAGTGTCTGCAGGTTATATAGCGTCTAAATATAATAGAATAATTACTGTAAACCAATATATATTGCAATTTGTTCTCCTACTAAATATATCGAATAATTACTGTAAACCAATATATATTGCAATGTGTTCTCCTAATTAATCTTGTTAACAGGCATAAGTTTGAGAAAAACGTAGAATAAAGAAAAAACCCACGCAGGATATTTATATCTTTTATAAATCTAACCAAACATACAATCCTAACCAAACATACAATCCTAACCAAACATACAATCCTAACCAAACATACAATGAAAACCAAACATACAATCCTAACCAAATATACAATGATAACCAAACATACAATCCTAACCAAATATACAATGATAACCAAACATACAATCCTAACCAAACATACAATGATAACCAAACATACAATCCTAACAAAACATACAATGATAACCAAACATACAATGATAACCAAACATACAATCCTAACCAAATATACAATCCTACAAAGATCTTACAAGATGTTATTGTGCGATAACGTTGTACAAAATCAGTATTATTGTCTTACGCGAAATTTCAAACAAATTTCGAAATTTCAAATTTGGGGCCGTTGAACGTATTGGTTCAATTCCCGTTAGACTCAATAATTTTAATTTATCCTCTGGCTTCCTTCGGGAATTTACTTGTATAAATTTCAAACAACGAACTTACAGTAGTTCAACACTTTTACTATTAAATGTTTAGTGCATTCAAATTAAAAAAAATATGGTATATTTAGTTATGGAGAAATATGTATAATAATTCGGAGAGCAAACTTGTGCTTTACTCACAGCTTTGTCCAGATTGATAGATTTGTATATTATCACACAAGTTGTATCACCTTTTATTGATGCTTGTTTTTCATTTGAAGGAAACACAAAATGTACACGCGTGAGAGACAATGAAAAGTCGGTGGAGAATGGAAAAAAAGACGAATGACGTGAATAGGACTGGCTGTTATGCCGTATATACACAGAAGTATGGTCTTACTTAACCAGTCTCACATTGACAAGTACAATACTAAATGGCTTCACCATTGGATGTTATCAGTGTTCAATATTTATTTTGTTTCATATGTGATGTTTGAGTGAGTGACTTAGACAAGAAATGCACATCCCTTAGCGAGACAGCTCACGGTTTATCATTTCAAAACACGACTGAATGAAGAAAACTAATAAGTCCCCCATCAAAAAAAAATGTATTAGGACCTGAAAATGATTAGATTACTCTGAGAAACGAGTCTCAGGTTCAATCATATTTTCGTTTACAGTATGCAGTTCTCACGAGTTTCAAAGACTAAACAATTTTTTTCTACAAAACAAAATTTCTTTGATTACATATTATCAACAAGAGTACTGTCCTAGATATAAGCATAATTAGCTAAAGTTAATAGTAGTTCTGTTGCGATATATATTACCCATAGTTTCGGTTTTTCCATTAGTTATTAGTTGCATAACTAGTGGCTGATCCAATATTTCTGACTAGTCTTGCCCACAGTACTTATTCCTTAGTCATGGTGATAACTTTCGTCTGACTAGTCTTGCCCACAGTATTTATTCCTTATCCATGGTGATCATTTTCGTCTGACTAGTCTCATCCACAGTACTTATTCCTTATCCATGGTGATAATTTTCGTCTGACTAGTCTCATCCACACTACATATTCCTTAGTTATGGTGATATCCTTCGCTTGACTAGTCTCATCCACAGTACTTATTCCTTAGTCATGGTGATAACTTTCGTCTGACTAGTCTCATCCACAGTACTTATTCCTTAGTCATGGTGATATCCTTCGCTTGACTAGTCTTGCCCGCAGTACATATTCATAAGCCATGATGATATACTTCGCTTGACTAGTCTTGCCCGCAGTACGTATTCATAAGCCATGGTATATCCTTCGACTTCCGCGGAGCGTAATTTATTTTTTTATATCAATAATTTGTTTTACCATTCAGATCGATAACATGTGTGGCTCGCATGATTAGTAAAATTTGAACCTAAATCAATTTGGTCAGTAGGCGAGTAATTTAGACACTTTACCGTTGCCATTAGAATTTGTCTTTAAAGTAATTGCAAATGAGATTCTAACAGGGGTTCACAAGACATAAGGGGATTGACCTAGTTGTGCTCGGTTTTTTTTTCAATATGCACTCAGATCCTCTCAGCTGCCTTAATCCCCGAGAATCTCTGAAACAAATCACTTTGCACACTTGATGCAAGAAACCGTATTCGTACCCATAATCTTTTCAGAGCAACGTATAAGAACAAAACACTCCGCCAGGATCCCGTGAGTTGAGAGTAATTTACTAATTATTGTTTTTTTCATTTTTTGATACTAATTTTCACCAACATAAATGCATATTCAATGTATATATACCTTCGTTGTGTGTGTATCCTCAATTTGTCAATGTGTATCTCTGTTTGTGAGTATGAAAACACTTCATCAAGAAATTTATAGTATAATCTCTTTAATATGATTTTTTTTAAATCTTGATATGTTTGATTGATTGAAGCTAACTTTGTGAGATTAATTTTCATTAAAAAAATGATAACATACGTTCTTTATTATAATTCAATAACGACACAACACATGTCTACTATTTCTCAAGTAATGGCAAATGTAACAATATCACTTATTCAATAATGATGTATATATAATTACCTTTACCAAAGATGAAACAGCGAAGACCTTTCATATATGAAATTTTGTAAACTTAAATAGCAATATTTAGCCTGCGAGTTTTGATTTATATTCAATAGCAGCCAAGTAAAGCTATATTTTTAATTATAACAATGTATATCTATGTTAGTAATCCAGTATGATAACAGGAAATTATGTTGTTTTTCCTGTAGAAAAATAACGACGATATATCACACGTTTCTTATCCAGCACTAACTGATAATAACAATTACTATCAAGTGTTGGAAGTCCAGACTAGAACTTATACACAGTTTCATGCTTCCCGCATTTTCTGGTTGCAACTCACATCCGCACGGCTCCTTCTCTTAGCTTGTGAGCCTGTACGTTTTGTTGCATCCACCTCGCGCGTATTCCTAATGGAGGCACGCCAAAAAGTCGCACGCGCGGACGAGGGACTGAATAAAAAGCAGAAATAAAAAAAAATACTAGTAATAATAGCAGAGGTTTTAGTGCAGCCGCATGGCAATGCCTTGTCTGCTCATTAAAACTCCCGAGGGCTGTCACTCACACTAGACCTGGAAATATGAGTGGAAATGTGAACTCTTGCATTTGAAAGGCCTAATTATGTTTGTTCTTTACAAGAAAGGGATCGTTATAGATCATACACCGATGGTACTCGAATAAATAATATAATCATGCAAATAGTTGATTTAGTCAGAACAATACCCTTTCACCTTTGTATTCTCTCAACAACAATGGCCATCAGATACATCAAAGATCAGAATGAAAAGTATATGAGATAAAAGGAATGGTTTACTAAAATAAATATAGATTTCCAAGAAATAATGGTTTATATGAATGTTGCAAAATTGGAATCAGATTGTAATAATATATACCAAATTTATAGAATATTCATGTGTATAGTAAATGTGACATGAAATATATGTACACAATATGACGTCATTGAAAATTGTGTATTTTCTTGGTCAAATGTAATGAATGACGCATACATGTCAGTTAAGAAATTCCAAGAAATAATTGTGTTGTTCTACGAACCACTATATCCAAGTCATGTTTGACATGATTTCTTCATACATGGTGTGTCACATGAGGCCACGCACCTCTACACTACACACCCATAGTTCATGTGATGTCTTTTATCACCAACAGTGTAATCACTGCATATCGACCGCATAGACACATTGTAAGGAAAGTAAAGAAATCCATATCATTTATTAATGACGTAGGGGTGTGAGATGTTAGCGATCTCACATTTCAGTGGCTCTGCAAATGAGGGCGGTAGCCATCTTCTTTCCCTCGCAGTCTTTACTTCCCGGATTATTCCGGTACCTATTTAAGGTTGGGTCGACCCGGGAGCCGTTGCGATCTGAAAAATATGTCCGCCTCAAATGGAAAATGAACTCAGAACCACTTATATGCGAATCCAGTGCGCTAACAACTGCGATATTAATATATATAGTTTCTAAAATGTGTGTATGTGTGTATTTCAAATCATGTGTGTATTTGTCTTTTAATCTCACTAAATGTGAAAGCACAAATACATTTCCTACTGCACCCAAAAAAATTAACATGGAAGTAAAGAAACAAATAATTAAGAGCATCCTTATACCAACACTGTGCTACCAATGCCAGACTTGGCAACTGGCATTTATACATACGTGAACGATCGGAACTTGCGAAATGAAATGTCTAAAGAAGGCTATTTGAGTCACTAGACTCGACAAAATTCCCAGTGATAACAGAAAAATAATAAGTATCACATCATGAAAAGAATATATAGTAAAATAACAGATAGAATGATTTGGACATCTTATGAGGATGAAAGATCAACTTCTCATAAGAGCTTATAACAAAATAGAATCAGGATACAGTGCCAATGGCAGACCTAGGAAAAGGCGGATAGAAAATATAAAGACCATCCTGAATAAACATGGCTACACCTCAACCAGAGTAACACACCTGGCTCTGGAACACAGACTACATCTCCTTCACAAACCCATACGCTCAACGGCAAGTTTGGAGGCTAAGACAACACCACCTGGGAATAGACAATAGACTAAATGTTAAAATAAATTTCTTCTATCTATCTATCTATCTATCTATCTATCTATCTATCTATCTATCTATCTATCTATCTATCTATCTATCTATCTATCTATCTATCTATCTATCTATCTATATATCTGCCTGCCTGCCTGCCTGCATGTCTGTCTGTCTGTCTGTCTATCTATCTATCTGTCTGTCTATCTATCTATCTATATATCTATCTATCTATCTATCTATCTATCTTTCTATCTATCTATCTATCTATCTATCTATCTATCTATCTATCTATCTATCTATCTATCTATCTATCTATCTATCTATCTATCTATCTATCTATCTATCTATCTATCTATCTATATATCTATCTATCTATCTATCTATCTATCTATCTATCTATCTATCTATCTATCTATCTATCTATCTATCTATCTATCTATCTATCTATCTATCTATCTATCTATCTATCTATCTATCTATCTATCTTTCTATCTATCTATCTATCTATCTATCTATCTATCTATCTATCTATCTATCTATCTATCTATCTATCTATCTATCTATCTATCTATCTATCTATCTATCTATCTATCTATCTATCTATTTATCTATCTATCTATCTATCTATCTATCTATCTATCTATCTATCTATCTATCTATCTATCTATATACATACTCTCTGTGGCCCTTGTTTGCCTTGCATAATCAGGGGTAGAAGAGTTCTCTTGAGCGACCTTCTTGTGTGCTGTTTGTAAGGTTGTTCCTGTGGCTCCTTTGATTTCTGTGATCCATCTTTTACATGGCCTGCTTCTGACTTTACAGCCGTGATATCTATGTGTCATGATCATCTGTGACATTCTGTCTGTTGGTAGTCTTAAGTGTTTGAACACCACTTGCTCTGTTGTTTTTGATATGTTCCAATACTGTTACTTTTTTGGTTATCTGTCTGCTGTTATCGTTTATAATTCTATCTCATTAAACATTCTGAGTATTTTTCGTAGACATATCATTTCTGCTGTTACTTTTTTTTTGTGTCTTGTGCTGTCATTGTCCAGACTTGACACCGGTATGACAGTGATGGAATAATAATAGTCTTGTATAAAGCAACTTCAGTGTCTATGTTTACATTTTATTTCCTAAAAACTCGTACGTATCATCTGTCCTAGAAACCGGTATGTTTTTTAATATATTTTGTATCTCTTTATTATTTTTCGCTTCACTTATGTAATGCTTCTTAAGTAAGTGAATATCTTTACCTATTTAAGATTTTTATTATCTATGTAGATAGTGATATTTTGTTTTGTTTCTTTGCTATTGTCATTTTTTAGATTTTTTCAGTATTAATCTTCATATTGAATTGTTGGGTTCAATACAAGAATCAGTGTACAAATTACGTGGCAACATACCAACTTTTAAATTTCATATGCTATTGCACTATCTCGGAAACTTAAAAATCTTAACTTAAAATACCGATTTAGCGATTTGCGAGCAATGAACTGGCCACCCATCCCCTACTCAGTGTGCAGCACGCATATCGAGTGGTAAGGGGCTCTCATCACGCAATGTGTCGAATATTGGATGCGTCGGTATATCAACATTATCGGATTTCGTTCCGTTTAATTATGTATGCCATTTGATCCGTAGAAACCTGTCCACTGATTCTTGTATAGTACCAATTTTTGATATATTGTATGTAGTTTTTTAATATGTTCTTGCAATTTTTCTTCTGATGTTGCTATTAGTACTTGAGCGTCGGCAAAAAGTATTTTATTCAATATTTCTTTCTTCTTCTTCTTCTTCTGCGTTCTTAATTTGATAATCAACACGATAGTTCGTTTGAGTTCCGCCGGGGAGCGTGTAGTACGATGTGTTGCAAGTTTCATAAAGAAGTTGCGAGGACTTCCGGCTATACAAAACATCATTTTCTGTATATTTATGTACTGATCATAGAGGTTGTACGTAAATTAATTCAACTATTAGAGGGAGATGGGAGTATGAAAACGTTTGACAGAAGGAAGGGGAGTTTGACAAATGTTAGCGTCAACAATACCGGTTATTATACAATAATTACAGACATATTCCAAAGCCACATTCACCATTGCAGAGAGTTTTACATGTGTGTCCCGTAACCTTTTTTGTGCCATCATCCGCAAGCGCTGCCACATGACCTATATAGGTGAGACTGGAAGGAGGTTTACCAACTCTACGAACACCTATCATCATCATTATGTGCTGTCTCCGCAACGAAGATTGGCTGCAGCGTATCTCCAACATCTCCTGTCTCTTGTCTTGGTGGTGCACTCTGCTAGACTGTAACCTGTCCATCGTGTAATGTTACTCTCCCACTTGTATCTCTGCCTACATCTTGCTCGCGTCCCTTTGACTTTACCCTCAAGTAAGATCTTCAATAAGGTGTCATGTCTTTTAATGTGTCCAAAGTATTTTATTTGCCTGATCTTTATTTCTCTTAGTAGTTCTTTCTTCATATTAAGTATCTTTAGCACCTTTTTATTTGTTTTCTTCTCTTTCCATGATGTTCTCTATATATCTATTCTTCTATATATCCACATCTCCAAGGCATCAATTTTGAACACCTATACAGACACACAAATAATTTGGGTTATCTTGTTGACGCTCACTTGAATGACACAGACCATCAGGGCGCACATGATATTGAGGTGACGGACATTAAGGATCGTTTCTATGACGTCTGGACCGTCTCGCGCTTCAGAACGGCTATATATGTATGGATGTTACAAACTTTAACCTTTTGAGATTCATGAGTGCCAGTAGTATGGATAATATCATGATATTTCAGTTTGTCTCGTTAGTTCATGCACTTATGTGCATTTTGGGAAATTTCCTGTTTGAGCAGTTTCACCTCTGACCTAGTAAATCCTCCGTTATCTCCAGATTTTGTTTGGTCAGTTGAGTCATTTCTGCATGCCTTTTTTATGTTTATATGTATGAAATCTTGAGAACGGCTGTGAAACATGGGCCCTAAGTAAAACAGCAGCGAAGAAGATCAACTCCTTTAAGATGAAATGCTACAGAAAGATACTTAGAATATGGAATGAAAAAAAGAGAAACTCAGATATTATAAACACATTGAAGATTCCAGAATGTTACTTACTAAATACAATAGCAAAGAGAATACTACATCTGCTTGGTCATATAAATAGACACACCTGTTAGAAAAGACAAATAATGGAGGGCAGAGTACCTTGGTAGAGGAGGAAGGGCAAACCAAGAAGGCGATGGACTGACGCCTTTGAAGATAACATGAATACATCGTAGGAAAATGCAAGCCGCATCCCCATAGACAGAAATGGGTTCAGAGAGTTCATTGAGTAGACAACGTTCTAGAAAGAATACGTCCCATGACACACTTTTGAGAAAGGAGTTGTGGTCTAAACGTCCATTTGTGTGTATTCTTATGTGTGTTTCCAGTTATTAGCAAGACTTCGTTACTCTATTTCAAAATTTACCTGTTGAACTTCAGTTTTGCGCATTGTGTGTATATACTATCGATACATTAATTAAATTGTTAGAATTTGAAAACATTCTAAAAGGTGAAACAAATCATGTAGTTTTATCCTAATTTTCTGCTGACATATTTCTGTATGCTATGAGGAATGAACAAATGTATATAATTACATGGGAGTGTCTCTGAATTCTTGACAATTGTTGAAAAGAGAAAGGGGAGTGCGTCACAAATTGGCACAAAATTGTTGACATAATTTATGGAAAGCACAATGGAATAGTATACAGCAAAGATGTGTGTTATACGCGGATTTATTACTGCATGCAACATCATGGTGGACAAGGAAGTATTAGAATGTGCTCTGACGTTTCAAATTTCATGCAGCACATCTACGAGACATGTTGCGTGTTTTGTCATCAGAGGCTGCGATAACTCAGTTCTTAGTGGTCTTTCTAGCAGAGTTGTTAGTGAATTGACTTTCTAGTCGAGTTGTTAGTGGTCTTTCTAGTCGAGTTGTAAATGAACTGATTTTCTAGTCGAGTTGTAAATGAACTGATTTTCTAGTCGAGTTGTAAATGAACTGATTTTCTAGTCGAGTTGTTAGTGAACTGATTCTCTAGTCGAGTTGTAAGTGAACTAATTTTCTAGTCGAGTTGTAAGTTAACTGATTTTCTAGTCGAGATGTTAATGAACTGACTTTCTCTTGGAGTTATTAGTGAACTGACTTTCTAGTCGAGTTGTTAATGAACTGACTTTCTCTTGGAGTTATTAGTGAACTGATTTTCAAGTCGAGTTGTAAGTGAACTGATTTTCTATTGGAGCTGTTAGTGAACTGATTTTCTAGTCGAGTTGTTAATGAACTTATTTTCTAGTCCAGCTGTTAATAAACTTAACTTTCTAGTCGAGTTGTTAATGAACTTATTTTCTAGACGAGCTTTTAATGAAATTAAATTTATAGTCGAGTTATATAAGATTAAATTGCCAGTTCAAATGGAAATATTTTAAAATAACCAACGGCTTCTAAGTCGACCCTGTCTAAAGAAATGGCAACAAGTTATTGTGGAAAAGTAAAAACTGCTGATACAGGTTTTTATCACATCATTCATAACCACGCCGCCATTAAATAAAGCAAACAGGTACAACACCGTATTCTTCAAAGAGCCTCATTTACGTTACTTAACATTAAATTGCAAAGTGTGGTATGAAAAGTGTAAGCACCATAACTGAAAGTAACTATTTCCATTTATTAGATAAATATTGCTCATGGAGAGTGATTCCTCCACACAAATTCTATAAGATGGATACATTATATAAATCTGACAGAAATGGTAACAGTTTAAGACAGAAATCTAATGAGAGAACAAAATAGTAGCACGGAATGATGGACATCACCCACAGATGGGACGTGATTAAGTAAATGGAAACGTACTATAACAATGCGCCTCCTTGCTTTCTTAAACGTCAGAGAACCACGGGTACTCCAGATAACAACTCATTCTTCCTTATGATATCACATAAAGCTGTCGCAGAGTTCGCTATCCTTGAGTAATGTTATTATCAGGACAAATGTTTGTTATTAAAAAGTGATAACTATAATTGAAACAGAGAAAGGTGCGGGGATGAGCGCGATGGAAGCTGTGTGAAATTGCAAATTATTTTTTCTAGTACGAACGAATAAATAGTGTAGGTAAAACCTCGGTAGATAGAGAAAATGCGTTAGAAATGGAGTGATAGTTTTATATATATATATATATATATATATATATATATATATATATATATATATATAACCATTTCCACTTTTGTCGTTAAGCTTCTTGTTGTTGGGGAGGGGGGATTCGGAGTTTTTTATCTTTGACCATTTGAATTGCATTGGTTATGGTAAGCCCGTGCTTATTTAATGTTTCTTTGATTGTCTCTACCAATCAAGTTTGTGGTCTTCTTCGTGCCTCGTAGCCCAGTCTTCTTCTGATGTACGCACGAGGGGCAGTGATCGTTTTAGCTAAGGAAATGAAGAGAAAACAGGAACATTTAATATTTTTTGAATTTAGCAATTATATTTGTACTAACAGATCTTATCATTAAAGTAAACAAGTCCATCAATATTGTTTTGTCACTAATTTAGACCCCCATTCCTTGAAAGCAATAGCACTACTCTATCCACATTTTGCAATGGGACCGTTTATTTCATACTTTGACCCCAACTCTCATTTGTATACACATTTGTGATCAGATGCGCCTCCTACTATGAGGAGTATGGTTACCTAGTTTCTGGTGTGATTGTTTACTATCACTGGGTTAGAGCGTACCAGGTTCGAAACCACGTCCTGACAAAAAATTCCGAGTCGTAGTGACTGTCACGACCGCTCCTCTAGCCGACCCAATTAGTTGTTGGGTATTAGGGATGTTGATTATCCTCTTCGCACATCGGACACGTCCATAGTTGCTCAGATCTCCGCTTCAGTAAATTTCTCAGGGTATAACGGCTGATTTTTCCGGTTCTATGTTGGTTCTCTGCTCTTTTTGATATCTTTGTCAGGAGTTCTCTACGGGCCACGCCCATCCTCAATCCCAATTCGCGCATTCTCGATATTGACCCATGTTCATTCATCTCAAAATCCTCTGATCGTGAGCATTCACGAAGAGCAATGAGTATGTCTGCTCGGTCCATAGGCTAACCGTCGGTTGTGGTGGCGATGCTAGATAATTGGTCGGATCGTTTGTTTCCCTTCACGCCCGCGTGTCCGGTGACAAAGTAGCGGGAGTCTTCGTATGCATCTTACGGATCATTAGTCAAGAAAGAACCAGTCAACGAAAAATATCCAATCAATAGCTTCCAGGATTATCAAGAAAACAAGACACCAGACCAAAAGTTTCCAGAATAACCAAGAAAGCAACAGCAAACCATGATCCAAAACACCATTCAATGATTTTTCAAACACAGTCCTTCGAGGGCTAACCTTTAATTACCCCTCTCCCCCCACTATATAGTGTCCTTTTAAGGACAGACCAGAACCCAGGTCATTCCCTCAGTCTCTAACAGGATACCACCAAGGTCTTTCGACCATAAGATACGCCACGAAATAACCAAAGAAAATTAGTTCACGGTTGAAAAGAGCGTGACTTTCTCAAGAAAGGCAAATCCAGTAATAAACAAACAAAAACAAGTAGTGATGCCCACATTCCTGCTCTCTCAAATAACTCCGCCCATCCCCTATGTACATCACCTGTTTTGACTTTCTGGATCATATTCAGAGTCACTTAGTATTCACGCATGGGAATAGACGCTTGCGATTCCAACCAGTTAAGTGTCTGCGCTACAGCGAATACTTCCATTGTTAGGCTGCTTGTTGTTGCGGTAAAGCACTACTGGCTTCGTGTACTGTTCTTCTTTTGATCTGGCAGTAAAGGCCCTTTCGCATCGGTGGTGACGGATGACCGACACATCCGTATAAATCACGACATCTGTGTCATCGGTATTCTCGCAAATTAGTGTCTTAATTTCAGCATCCTCGCTCAAGAGGCAGAGTTGCCTGCACTCTCTATTGAGTGTAATGATGGTCTTGACTGCCTCTTGAACGACCATGAAAATAGGTATCCATTCCTCGCCAGGAGTTATGTCTTCTGGGGCACATATATGTTTAATGGTATCCTCGACCCGACCCATCCACGATGTGCCTCTCTTGAGCCTCTTTCCCTTCACACGTGTGAGCTCGCTGTGTAGTGGGTGGTCTATGTCAGAGCTCACTCTGAGGTATGCGCAGGCACGCCATATATCAATTTTATGAGATATGCTCGGAAAATCAAGGAGAAATCTCATAGCAACTCAGGGTATGCCCCTTGTGCTACCAAGGATGATCCGCATCGCTTCGTTTTGAATTCTCTCCGGCCACTCAATCTGTGTGTGACTGGCGGTGATAGTTGCGCCGGCATATTCAATGACATGGAGGACAATAGCCTTACATAAGATTACGAGCTTTGGTTGTTTATTGTCAGCCTCTGCCATCACTCTTAGAGCTGAAAGTCTTTTACAGGCCTTTGCTATAACATGATCAAGGTGTTCCCGGAAACACAGGCTACGATAAAATCGCACGCCCATGTATTGTAAGGATGATGTCCTGATTACATCGTACCCTCTTATCTCTAATTTCGTTGTCGTAGTCTTTACGATGTGACTGTCAAGAGAGAACATCTCACATCAGCCTTCTCATGGTTGATCAGTGCCCCTGAATCGTCACCGTTGTAAATCGTGTACAACCGACTCAGTTGTAAATGGGTACCTGATGCATGAATTAGAAAAGTAAACACATAAGGGAAGGGGACTGACCACCCCACCTAATAGCTTATGCAGCTTAGTACACGAACAGGTTACAGTAATTTCACACGGCAGTGGAAGAAGAACACTTTTACCAGTACCTACTAGCGAGAGGGAGCATACAATATAACTATACATATGACGTTCTGTGAGACTTTCACAAGAATTTGTACAATCTTATCATTCTATTGAAGTGGTTGCTGTTGTTGCACGATGTTAGATCTCCTTAGTAACTGGTGGTGACATTCAGATTCTTCCAACATGATTATCAGTATGACATTACTTACCATTCTCATGATATATCAACACACATTAGAAACGCATCAACAAGATGAGCTACGACACACGATGAATTTACAATATTCGAATGTATTTTATTCAAGATTAGGGGTAAATTCCGGATCTAAACGTACAGTATTCTTAAATCTTTGTATACCTCTTAAGTATAGAGCAATTCAAATTACGCTACTAAGCAGTTATACAATTTATCAAGATAAACACAAATAGGTAGATGTGTTACCAAAATAAAACATTAAACAACCTAGGAACGAGAAACAGGGACAAACGACGTTTCGACTAAAAAAGGCTTCATCATTCTCTCTCTTGCTCTCTCTCCCATCTGATCTCTCGTACCATCTCATTTTACTCTTCCCTTACATTATGATTGTATGTCTACAATATTCATTCTCTGTTGCCAATTTTGAGGTAAGTATTGTTAATTTACTTTTAATTTGTTTGCTATTGTATCCTTTCCTCTTTCGACTTCTCACATTTTTCTGTCCACTTTCCCCTCCCCACTTACTACTATCTTCTCCCCATACCTTCTTCTCTCCTGTCATGATGCTACATCCTTGCTTCCTCCATTACCTAAATGCTATTGTCCTCTTCTCCTCCTTATTATAACCATATTTTTCTCCATGTAATATTTGTTTTATCGAGGTGGTTTGCTTGTCCTGATGAAGGATTTTAATCGAAACGTCGCCTGCACCTGTTTCTCGTTGTTAGGTTGTCTTATGTTTTATTTTGGTAGCACGCATCTACCTATTTTTGTTTATCTTAAAAAAAAAATTAAAAAAAATAAATATAGCATCATATATTTTATTATAGTGAATCATAATAACTTGACCCATTGGTGATCTAGTGACCATGCGACACGATGACTTGTAACGAGATAACGAACATAATAATCTTCAACTGAACGTTTCCGAACGTTGGATAGCAGTAGAGTTTTACACGCAAGAAGACCTGATATCATTGGAAGCAATGATAGACACTACAAGAGTATGAAAGACTTATTGTATCAATGAAAAATCTTCAGCTAACATTTGAGAAAATGATCTTACTACGGATAGATTTCCAGTCATGTGTGGTCTCAGAAACTATTATTTGCATTTGTTAAGATAGAAATGGCAGATCTCAGTCTTGATACAGGTGATGTATATATATATATATATATATATATATATATATATATATATATATATATATGCTACCACATCATATAGTAAGAAAGCATATGTGAGGTCATTGCTGTACAACAGTGATGTATTGACAGTAGTGGCTTGCATGCATTCTGCCAGTAGCAGATGGTTTCACAACAATAGTAGGGAAGTGCTGAATAATTTTGATTCTGAGTACAGTGTACTTGTTTTACTCTGTGACGTATGCTTAGTTTAGTCTGGGTAACGTTCTCAAAAATATAAGAGCTGCTGGATGTAGTCAGGAAGCTCATTTATCTAAAAGAAAAACTATTATGGAACTCTTATGTAGAACGCGAATGTTTGATTTAGCTCTTGTGGTGGAAACTACCAAATACATATCAAAACAGAATGTGAACTACAGGGGCTCCAAAGATCTTCAAAAATGTATTATTTCAAATGTAATATCATATGAAGTTAATAAAGGATGTGGAAATGAACAAGAAAGAAATAACATGGTGAATATGGAGAAGCTGCTTTAGTAGAAATATGACAGACTGTTGGACTTGCCACGAGTAGGAAAAGGAAAATTGACGAAGGATAATACTAAAATCAGCTGCCCTTTATTTTGTGCTCAGACAGCACTTCTAAAAAGTAAAGACGAAATAAATAGACATCATAAGAAAATAAATGTTTGTAAGTGTTGACGAGACAGGGGTATTGACGGTGTTAGGGTAAATATGTACCAGACATGATCGAAGCACGAAAATAGTAGGAGAGAATAAAATATTACTAGAGGCTGCTAGTTTAAGAAAGGATGTGTATAGAGTATAATATTCTGGAAACGTCTGTTGACAACCTTGTGTGGTGCAAACTAAAGTAAAACTAGATTAACAAGAAAACATGTGCGGGCAAAAACGTGAATACACATGAGTATTCTGTAAGATTGAGATAAAGAAAATACGTCCAAAAACGTGAACACAACAAATTGTAATCAATTTTACGAGATCAGTCGTTCATTCGCTAGCTACTAAGTAACAACTCAGTCATGTAGTGAATGATTAATCGGTAAGCTGTCCATGGAGCAGGACATGGTTCCTCGAATTCTATAGTTTTTGTCAAGAGGAGTGTTGTAGTGCAAGCTGTACAACGTAATGTCGGGATAATTCATCACATGTTGGATTTGTTAGGAGCTCCTATGTTATTGTAAAGTGTTAGAGTGAATATTGTGAATTCTAGTGTTATAGATATAATTTTAGAATTAGGAGTGAGGAGGCGTAAGTTGTGATAACGAACATATATTTTCGAGGAATAATAACAGTAAAAAAGTTATTAAGCTGTTTGTAGAATTTCAATAAATTAGTCTGGTATTTGTGTAGGTCGTCGAGAACGTGACACTATGTATGGTTCATAGTTGATAAAATTGCTTCTGAAAGAATATAATTGTCTTAGAATAATAACTATTTTATGGTTTGGCCAAGAAAAAAGACCAGAGTGATTAAATTAGAGAGAATGAGAAATCTCTCTTACGAAATCTTCGTCTTAGAATTGACGTAGGTAAAGTGAGAAGTTATATTCTGAAACTTCGTTATATGCTCTATATAGCAGAGCATTGGACATATTGTGAGTGTGTATTACCACCGAAGAGTTCGTTTAGTCATTAGTTAGGTTTCAAAGAGGTTGTTAGATCTCTCCAACGGGATTGGTCGCCTAGTATTATAAAATGGTACATTTGTGTCTCTGCATTAACAAAAAGGAGAGCTACGCTTGTAGAGGAGTTGTTGGAAACTTCTGTCATTTTGAAAATTGTCATGTGGTTTTATGAAGTCTTAGCAGTGTTCAAGAGTTCATGTCTTTTTGAACTCTTATTTACCGCGGGATCCTGTATGAAGGGTTACTCATTTTTTCCAACTTACTTTTCATCGCAGAGAAAGTATTTGTAGTTTTATTTCTTGAAACTGCAACATATTTTTATGAAGTCTTACCTGCCTTTTTGAAGTTTTATTTAGCATGTGAAACTGTGTGAGGGGTAACTCAATTTTCAAATCTGTTTCGGGAAAAAACCAGTCGGATGCCTTGAATTTTGATTAACTTGTTGTCTTGTTTGAATACCCAACCAGTCAACGTCACCATAGGAACAAACGTCTTCAGGAGTGCGAGATGTTCGTTTGCAAGCCAATGGGGTGGCTTAGTGAATAACCTATGAACACTACGTTATCAAAGTCACCCACCTTGTTCAATTGTGTAATTTCACTAGGCCAGTGGTTGCTATAAGTTTATGAACAGTGAACACAACAACGTTTTCAAGGTCACCATCAACTTTATTTTTGAAAATAGTTGGATAGCCGGACCAATCATATAATTAAACTCGACTTTAGCGAACTATTGACATGAATGATATAATTTATATGACTGTCAATCATGTTTTGTACTATTTTTAATGATAATTAGTTAGATCAGATATCTGTGGTAGACCTCTTTATTTAATGTTAGAAACAATAGGCGGTCAGCCTATAGCCAGGGAATCAAATACCTCCTTTCCTGTTACAATAAAGACTGAAATAATATGGTATATGTCATAGCATAGATTTTTCTCACTTAATTTATGTCCATGAAAGAAAGCTGTTATTAAAAATATATATGTGTAATAAAGTGTCCTCTCTTTTAGAAGCGAAGACTTAGTTGAAGCTTCTGATGGGACCAGTCTTATTTAGTTCACGGTCGCACAACGAACATCAGAAGAGGTACTTATCAACAGAAATTCCATATTTGGAAATACTATACGAAAAGGACGAAAGTGAACCGCTGACCATAACATCAACAAACAAAAAAACTAAACAACTAAAGAAGACAACCGTTATTTAAAAGTGGTAAATTGATACAACCTTATCAAAGAAGTTATACTGTACCAGTAAATTGCTGGAGAGTTAGTGAAAGAACTTTTCTACCAAATACTTGTATATCTACCAGTTATGATATTCAAAAGCGTGTATCGCACATAATATTGTATGACATAGAGATATAGAAGATAAATGTGACATAAATTACATGTAAGTGACACCACTTATATAGAAAATAATCAATAGTAGCTAACAATCACACCACCTACCAAAAAGAAGAAATTCCAGCCATCACAACAAGGGTGAGGGGAGTCATTTAATATTCAGCTAGCGGAAGACATAGGTCGCCGGAGAGAAAAGCTGTTATGCTCCGCAGGGAACTGCAGGAAAAAGGGAAACATATTATGGATGAACTTCAATGCGGAGACTCTATTTGATTATTATGATTTCTTTGTCTGTGACTGATGTTATTTATGTCTGTGACTGATGTTATTTATGTCTGTGACTGATGTTATTTATGTCTGTGACTGATGTAAATTGATCGGAAAAGATTCCTACCCCAGATGTATAATAGATGAAACACCAAAACAAATATCCGTAGTCGCCACTTATGATATGAGTCATCAATGATCAATGGACTATTCTTAGCTTCCATGTAGCGCCCCGGAAACAGGGGCGTATAATGTAGATAAACATAACAGTAGAAAGAGAACCGTAAGTTGGGCTATAACGAAAAATAATATTCGAATTTTCTTTTAAAATTTATTTTTTTAGAAAAAATTATACCCGATCTTGTATGTTTTAGTACTGACGACTCTGTGTTTGTACTGATGACTCTGGGTAGATAAAATCCTAAGAAGGATGTTTCGGTAGTAATAATAACGAAAAGATAATATTGATCATGCCAACAATCATAATAGAGAATCTTTATGAGTGATAAATTATGACAACTAGTAAGTCAAATATGTAAAACTGCTTCCGCTTCCACTAGACATCACTCCACCATTTACTCTTCCACATAACCCACTGTACTTGCTACAAGATCGTTGTTTTGACAAACAGTGAAACCATAAACGATTTTGCTGAGACAGCTCTCACGAAAACGATACCACACCCACAACAGATTTGAAATTCAATGAGCCGTGAGAAGTAATCGAAGTGGCCGCGCTGGGTGTGGATGGGTAGTGGATGTAAACTATATACACACACCTAGAAATAAAACAGGTGGAAAAGTGAGGAGTTTCAGAAAGGTGGATCTGTTTGCTTTTTGGTCTAGTGAGCTTATTACTGGTATTTCCAGAGGAAGTGACAAATAAGATCATTGACTTAGGTGTTGGTAATAGTACTAAACCAGGAGATGGGACGGAAGAGTAGACAAGGCAAAACAATTTATTTCAGCTAGCACTCCAGTCGACGGGGCGGTATCAGGTATGCACTTGTCATCATCGCTGCCGTCTCGTAGATGGGATGAATCACATATCCATGACTGTGTGGATTATTTTCAAGGGTGGATATTTCCCAAAGCTGTCCTCCAGACGTCCGGGTGGCAAAATTGAAAACAGTGATGCTATTAATATTTGAAATATTTGCTGACTTGGCTACTTTTACTGTTATACAGTAACAAAAAATAAAAATATATCCGTTACTGGAAATCAATGGTAAATTACCTCTCCCTACTTATATAAAATTACTGGATATATATGCATATTTGTTATTTAAAAAAAACACAGTGAAAAGTTGTATTTGATCAATAGCAGAGTAGAAACAGGGCATGACAATATGAGCGGTGTCCTAGTTATAAGGTCCAAAAGCAATTCTTACGTACGTTAAATCGGAAATTAATTTAGTTTTCGTAAGGGCATGGTTAAGGCAGAGGCAGTGTGAAGGCAGGGCTTAGGCAGTGTGAAGGCAGAGCGTAGCCAGTGTGCCACAACTCGTATTATCTATGCTGGAAAAACGCTCGCTTACTTCTTATCAAAGTTGTATATACGACACTGCACACACAACTATACTGATGCTTATACTGCATATATTACTTGCACTGTGGTTATTTATACTACTACTTCTACTACTACTACTATTGCTGCTACTAGTGTCAGTAGTAGTAGTAATTATTAAAGGTGTCGTTGATTGCGCATAAAATGTCTTATGCAGTTCAGAAACCGATATAAATACATTTGAAAGATTCTTTGCAGCAAGTACTTTCGTATGCGATCAACCTTTCTATTGAAATGCACTGCGGCAATCGACGGTGTATTAAACCATTTTCTGTCATCCCCTGCAGTTCTGCTTGTTTTCAAACGTATTAGCATTTCATTTGCATTGGAACTAGTAAACCGGACCCAGAGAGATAAGGAACTTTCTCCATGAAATCGGCAGAGGCAAGCAACTTGTGTTGTACGTAGAGACAATGTCGTTCGAGAATTAAACCAAAATCCCCGCCATAAACATAGCGTCCAAACGACAGATAATAAACACCATCTTTATTTCAACGCTATGTTACCAGTGCCAGACATCGCCATTGAAAAAAAAACTACACTATTGACAAATATTACAACATGTGATACCAAATGCCTGAGAAAGGTTATAAACGTGACCAGAAGAGACCGAATGAAAAATGAAGACATCAGAAATATAGTAAAGACCTTCGGACACCTTATGTGAATGGAACCATCACAACCAGCTCATGCAGGTTTACAACAGCAGAATGAACGGCTACAAAGAAAGAGAAATACAAAGAACAAGATGGAAAGTTTCAATCAGAGAAATTGCTAAAAACCAGGGCCTAACCATGACAAGCAACAAAGATGACGAAAGACAGAATACTTCAACTCCCCACGACGTCTGACGACATTTGCGAAAAACACAATAGATAGATAGATAGACCATTTGTAGTTCTACAATATCCTGTTTCATGACAGTCTCTGAGAATGCAAAAGACCAGCATATGTATATATAATATATACTTCTTCTTCTACAATACACTTAATTACCAACGAGAGATGGATGTGATGAACATATGTTTAACAGTCTGTCGGTGACGAATATGGATATACATATTCTTACAGTCCATCCTATGTGACATCTGTTATCATCTCTGTCCATATTCGTTTTCGTGTGTACTATCAATAATTTTCAACATTGAGTCATCCACAGACGTGGCTTAGAACCAGGTACGCTGCAACATAGTGATAGCAAGAAAACTATATATCAAGTAAGGCTTCCGCCCTAACAGAAAAAGATATATGATAGCTAGGAGATATCTAAGATTGCTAAACATCCGATTCGATTGTGCAGGCCATGTTATCTCTATTCATCAATAGTTCAGAAGATGTACAAATAAGACTAAGTACTGGAAAAAACAAAACTATATGTATCTTGAAGAGAGTTATATTTTGTGCGAATGTCATTTCAGAATCTAGAATCACATGGATGAACGAACATACGACATCTTCTCTTCACAGTTCCCATAATTACAGACTAATCTGACTGAACAATGAATGATTGATGGAAGACTGTTGAAGACTAATACTTGACCAATTGAAGTGAATCTATTATTTTATCTGCATAATTATTTAGCTTTTATACCAGTCATGGCAGGAAACTATTTCAAGAAACAAGATTCCCAGGTCGGTGTATTGCGACCTACACTGCTATTCAAGAAAAATACAAGACTTCAACGTGTATATTCTCAAACTTCTATGAATATGAACAAAATATATGTGGGCACACACACACAAACACACACACTGCACACACATGTAATTACCTCGATAATTTATATATTAATGTTATTAACGTATAACATTAGTAAGTGTCAGAAGGCCTCAAAACTACGTTGCCCAAATTAGGCTTATTTATAACATCAAAAATACGTAAACATAAACAATGTTGCTTCATTTGTGACATGAATCTATGAATAATATAACATGAAAGTACCGAAAATTTAGTACTCAAGAAAAATCATGCAGAAAAAAAACCGTTTGTCGACCTAATTGTCTATAATTATAATATGGAAATGTATTCACTGGAAGTTTTGACTAAAATTGTATGTTTTATTTATGGATGCAACCTTATCAAAGAAGGAAAACGTGCAGACTTAAGTTGTGAGGCGAGTGGGTATCATCTGAGCGGACCTGGCTCAAATCCCATTTATTGCATGATTTTTCTTTATGACAATCTTCGTTGCTTCAATTATATTATTATTAAAATTCAAGCAGTAATATGATATGTTTTGATGGTACATTTACGGGAGAAAGAATGTTACCAGAAACTCTCGTTTTAAACCAAAGTCAAACTTCATTGCATATCTCATGAAACATTTTTTTCATGAAACAAGCGTTTTCTCTTTGTTGGTATCTGGATATATTTATCTACATGCCATGCAATCTAATCATTCCTTCATTCATTAGAAAACTTTGTGCATGACCGTTTACTTGTTTTCATATATATTAATGTGTTTATGTTTTCATGTATTTATACGTATTTATAGACAATACATGCTTTCATGTTTACGTGTTTTTATGTTAATACGGTTTACATGTTGTCGTGTATTTGTGTTTATTAGATTCGTTCGGTTTCGTCGGGACCCGTCGTCCCGTCAGGACGAAATCTTCTGGTTTGCTTACCCTGATATTCCTCACATTTTCAATGTGTTCGCTGACCCAGAACAAAAGCGAGTATAACACCATGCAGTTCATAACCAATTCATCGACTACAGTCCATAAAAAAAAACTTCATGAATGAATAAGTACGAATGTCGCGGTGAAAGGATGGTTTTCCATCTTCGTTGACAAAAACCATTTCAACTAAGTTAAATGTTAGTTCATTATAGCGACGTTGATAAGATTGACGTCGCGCTTGAAGACCATGTTTACAATTGCGAATTCTCTTCCAGTTTGAGCAGCATTCTGAATCCCTCTTGTTTCAATATAAGGAATTGACTGATACGACTGTGCTAGTCTATTGTGTTGACGATAAACTAGATAGATTTTATCAAGAATATCTCTTTCGCATGTAACATTTGCTGCGTGTGCTTGTCGAACGTCTATTGCTTGAGTACTGTCAAAAATATACAACTGGGCGAATTGTGTAACATTGATGTATGTTGGTTTTATATGAGAAGTTAGATGATACGTTTTTCCATGAACTTTTAAAATATATGGACCTCGAACTTGACAGTCCGTAATTTTTTCTCCTATTGACGCGAAATAAAGAACGTTATTATAAAAGTGAATATTCTCGCGAAAATGTGTGTATTTAGGGTGTGTATTATCGGAGGGAATCAAGCACAGGAACTCGGGATACTCCAGCTTACTACGATTGATGTATTGTGGCTTTGAGAGCATGATCTTTCCCTGTCGTCCTCTTATAAATATGCCATCGCTAGGACGTCCGTCCAAAAACTGTTCAGCACCTCAAAATTGACATATAATATCGAAAATTCCGCAGTTATGTGTAGCAACATCCTCGGCAAAATTTGCTGCTTCATTTGAAATTGCATTGCTTCGACACACTTGTGACAATGAGTGAGTCTCGGCATCTGCAGCTCAACGACTTTGTGTTTGCTCATAAAGTTTCATGCTGTCTGTGACGACGTTGGTATTCTCTATTCATAGCTTGTTGATTTTCTCTTTGCGCTGGTGATTCAAACTTAGCTCGACGACGACTATGCAAATCAGCATCCTTAGCAAGTCGTGTTTGTCTTTGTTGAAGGTTTTCTTGATCGATTCTTTGCATCTCTCCTTCAATTCTATGTCTATGTCCTGCAGCATTTGCGGAACGAATCCAAACTTTAACGACTCAGCTATATAGTTTTCCTTCTTTTGTTTTTTTTTGACGCTTTCATGCGATTGGATCATCTTAATCCATTACTTATAGCAAATTATATGTATATTTTAAATATACAGTATTTTACATAACTTAAACCACAAGCCCATACCGAAGTTTAACTGTAAGCGCATCAATAACATTTGGATAAAACAATACCGTCTGCTTTACAGGAACGGCGTGGGTGGACCGAACAACAAAGAAACCTATGACAAGGGTAAAGTTGTGCCCCGATGTCGACGTATTTTTCGGCGGCATTGGACTCGAAACACAATCGAGTCGAATGGCTGCTGGAACAGAGGGTGAAGCACTTATGGGAATGTCCCACGTGCTGTGAGACCAGTTTTCTAATCAAGACTCAAGTCAAGTCAATACCGTCTGCTTTGAATAACGGCACGACACTTATGGTTTTGATTGGATGTCGCACTTTACAATATTCTGTGACGGAAATGCGCTATTTATAGAGCATTCAGATGCATTGAGAAGATGATAGAACACGGCTATTACTTTATAGACAGCTTCATGTATTTACATGTTTTAGACACAAATCTATCATGATCAATTGATTAGTTAAACTGACTATAATCTATAATAGCATCTTCTTGACTAGATAAACTGATAGACAATAAACTAAAATGTTGTGCCATCTAGATCGAGTGTATGAGTGTGTTTTACATGAAAACACTAACTGTATGATATTGATTAGAATAATTGTTACATTGTCTTGTAACCTGGTAATTTAGAATACCTTGCACATGAGAGCTTGGTGAAGACAAGATAACGTCATTATGGAAGTTTAAGTATGGCATCCCACTGTTGAGATTCATTGAAAATGGTATGCAATCTGTTATCCATTTCTTGGTCAGTGAGGGGTGAATATAGAAATGTCTTGGAGAGTGAAGGTCCAGTACGGGGACACATGCATATCAATTGGACGAATGCATAAGTGGAGTAGGACGTTTCAAAATGGCGGATGTCTGTGACTGACTTTTCACGACCTGGTCAAGAACTCCAAATAATGACCAATTTATTGCACCAGCACTGACCACATCAGCAATTTCACAAAGATCTAACCCCATGTTATTTACGCCTATTTGACCCATGGTCATATTGGAAGAAAAAGCGTTCAGGATCAATGCAGAGGTGCAAAAGGCAGTGCACGATTGATTAAAGCCACGCCGAGATACATATTTTTTAACGGAAATGCAATAACAGTGTAACGTCGAAGGACTGATATTGAATGCAAGCTGGTTGCGTGGAACCAATATACAGTTGTTCTTAATTTTTCAGAATATATTAAACAGAAAAATATTTAATGAGTTCATGTAAGACACACACGTAAAAGTAACATCGCTATGTGTTGCATTATTTTATCATATACACATAAATAATATTATTTCTAGTTATTGCATTGTTAGATAATATACATACAATAATAAAGTGGAATGCAGTATATGTCATGTCGGTATTTTGTTTCATATTATTCTGTAAAGTGGATACTTGTTCCCAAGTGAAGACCCTCTCGACCGTTTATTCAGTTTCAAGAACATCAAATAAATAGGGGTCAAAGGGAACGCATTGCTCTAAGCGGACCCAGGGTTAGCAGATAACCAAGATCCCAAATGTACCTCCACGCGGTGCATCTTGGAAACAGAAATACAGCAGCTCGAGCTGATTCTGGCCAAATCATTTGGGGATCGTGTCCGAGAATGTGGAGGTAGCAGATGGAAAGAGATTTGACTGCACAAGAGACAGACAATATCTCTGACACCACCAGCATCACCACATATAGTGACACTGTCGACATACAGTGAAGCTAGTCAGTCCAGTCCGAACATTGGAGGGGCGGCCAATGTAAAATGCACGTAAAGGTAGATGCATGGCGAGAGACAAATAGATTTCATACCGAGTACAATGACAGGGCAGAACAGCGCTAGAGGGCAGCGCGAACTGCAAATAGAAAGTGAAAAGTCCCTAGGAAAGGGGAACTACAAGCTCCGTCAGCTCGAGGCGAGCTTCTAGTTACCTGTGCTCCTTACAGGCAGAGACCCATACCCATTCATTGGCGTTTGGTAAAGCAAGAAGACCTAATCCAACTCTAATGTCGAGCCTTCCTAAACCGGAAATATGCTCGCGAAGAGAAAGTGTTCTGTACCTGATGGGCTTAGGCAAGTAAGGGACAACGATGGTAGTCCTGGCCCAACTCTACTGTCAAGGTTTCCTATACCGGAAGTACACTTGCAGAGAGAAAGGGTTCCGTACCCGATGGGCTCAAGCACAAAAGGGACAACGATTTAGCCCTGGCCCAACTCTACTGTCAGGTTTTCCTACACCGGAAATACACTTTAAGAGAGAAAGGGTTCAGTACCTGATGGGCTCAGGCGCTATTGGGTCAAGGACGCTCAGCTCGAGAACGCCTTGCTATCAAATGCTTGGTGTGAGACTCGAACTTGGACAAGGGGTACACGATGTCGGTGAATGACACCTCGGCTAAGAGGGCGAAAGGGCCATGGTCCAACTCCTCTGTTGAGTTCTTCCCCTTAAGGAACCAGGCTCATGGATGAGAAACGGTTCAGTACCCAATGGGCACAGGCACAGCACGTCCAATTACACGAGGCACGATCATAGACAGTGGAACACCTCGTGCGAGTCAGACAAGAGCAAAAATCGTCTGGGCGAAGAGTCGCCACTACCCGTGCCTGGAGACAGATATAGAGGCTGTCACAGGCTAAGGGTAGCCCACCCGAATTGTCAAGGCATGCCGAAATCGGATGTGCTAGGCCTACAAGGCGCATAACGGTGGCACAACGTAATCACGCTCACGGCGGAAATCACACGTATATCCGTGATGGTTACAATGGAGCGAACGCCAAACAAACAAACATCAAATAAATACAACTGTCGCTTCTTTATTTTCTTCTTCGACACCATGGTTCATTCTCAAACTCCCGCTGGATCTCTCTTGTAGCAGGGCAATGATCTTACTATATTTCCAGCAAAGTGTAGTCCAGAGAATAGAAATGCGTTGTGTCGCCGTCCTATTTGCGCTAATGACCCGACACACGCGATTGTTTAAACAACTAGGTTATAGACATTATGTTAGTATCTACAAATAATTTCATGAGTTTCCGTGAACTAAAAAGGAGAGGAATGAATATGAACACGTTCCTGTGCAGGTCGTAAGATGCGAATACGGAGGTTTAAGGGTGATGTTGATTGCACTATCCATCGCGGAAATGTCCCAGAACACGCGCTGAATATGGATGTCTCAGGGACAAAGTCGCAAATATCACTTCAAGATTGTAAGTCACGACACAGCGCATCTCATATTCAGGACTATATCATGTTAACTATCAGCAGTTTACCAACAATCAAAGTAAAATAATTAAAACAGAATATCGTAATTAACATGATGTTAGACAGAATCGATATAGATTGAGTTACAGTGCGGTTCATGTTAAACAGATGTGCCTTATTTTTTACGGAACTAATCTCATAGCGAAACAGAAACATTTAACGCAGCATCTGTCGATTTTCACGTAACGCACTGAGAGCCCCCTCCCCCTTTTCTCCCTCTCCTGGAACACTCTTTGTTACGCGAAGATCGAATTAGTGCTAGAAGAAGCTTCAGAATTTGTATCTTTACATCACGGAAGCTCAGTGAAATCAAACCTACTATTAAAAAGGTGGACCGTTATCACGTGATGAGGTTACCTTTTAGTAGCATGTACCCACGGTGGTATATCGTTTCTCACCTGAACTAGTTAAAATGAATGGATCTTGTGGTTCATGACGTTATGTAGGCATACGTTTTTTGTATGACTAAACTCTATTCCTGGCACTGTTTTCCCTTATAACTATACGCTTCCACCTAAGGGTGGTAAAGTAAGAACCCATATCAGCAACCTGCCATCGTGGATGAAGATAACTTGTCATGTATTTACGAGGCATTAAACAATATTTGGTGGAATGGGTTGGGCAGGTTTCCTTTCTTGATGTGTTTGTCTTCCTTAACTCATGCGTCAGGTTACTGTAACTGTAACTGTAACCCGCACTGTAACTCGATCGTCTCCAATAAGACCTATTATCTAAAACTGCCATGTGACAGAACGAGGGTCCTTGTTAGGATTTCGGTTGGTCACAATTAATATACTTTGAGTCGCCTTGGCTATTTTTGGCATGTGATTCAAAGTATGTAAATGGTGACGAACGGAAAATCCAACAATAATATAAACGTAACGATTTGAGACCTAATTAATTCATTTAAAAGACTTTTATTGGAGAAAGCCATGCATTAGGTACTCATTTACAGCTGAATGGACTGGAAGAGCGGTCGTTTCAGGCGAGACATCACGAACCGGATTTTATTTTTTGTGTTCCCAGTCGTGATTTAGAACATGGTATGATGTAACCTGGGGGCCCTGGCTTCGCATATGAGTGGTCCTGGGTTCATTTCCCAGTTGAGTCGGAAATGTTTTTAATATCGCAACGGCTGCCGTGTCGACTCAGTCCTAAATGGGTACAGGTTAATCTGGGAAGTAAAGACTGCAAGGGAGAGGATTTGGCCACCGACCTTTATAGCAGAGCCACTGAAATGTGAGATCACAAGCATCTCATACCCCTACGGCATTAATAAATGCTATGGGTAACTTTACTTATTTTAATGACTGGGGTCATTTTAAATGCGTATAAACCATGTTAATATTAATAGTCGAATAACAAGTCAAAGGCACGCAGTAGAAAAGTGGCGAAACACGGCGTTTATTTCGTTAGCAAGTTATCCTAGTTTTAAATATATTCTTTGATGGATTTAGAAAGTGTCTTTAATATGATGAATGGTCTAGTCTTGTCCTAAATCCATGATAGCTGAAACGTTCAAGAATTGCACGCATGTAAGCGTTTCATTGAAATCTTTTTAGCTGCATGTCACTCAGAATTGCACTATGACAGTCACGACTTTGAAAATACTTATAAACACAACAAAATAGTTTCATGCATGGAAGTAACCTTCGCGCTAGTCAGAGCGTAATTAAGCTGTTGAAAGATGGATTATTAATCTAATATTTTGGTGTCGTAGGTTTTATAGGTACATAAGCGAAACATGATGTGGATTTCATAGATAAATAAGGGAAATTACTGATTCATTTATTACATTTCATTTTAGAATAAGTATATCTCATGTCTGAGAGCCTAGTGTGTTGGTTTCATAACTGTGAAGTCCAGGGTGTGACTCACAATAAAACCATGAAGTCCAGGGTGTGACTCACAATAAAACCATGAAGTCCAGGGTGTGACTCACAATAAAACCATGAAGTCCAGTGTGTGACTCACTATAATGAGTATTTTTTAAAGCATACTTTACAATTTGCGTTGTGTGTCATGTAACATGGCCGAGAGGTTAGAGCGTTGGTCTCACACTAGTCAGGTCCATAGATCGATCCTGGGTAAGGACTGAGTGTTTTTCTGTCGGAGGGTAAAATAAAAAAAAACTCACCTTGTACATGGCGTGGCGATCGCATGAGCATGCGGCCTTTATCACACATTTATTTAATCCCCTCACTGAAACTCCTTAACAGGAAAAATGCAGTATTGGCAGTCATTTAACATGTTGCTTCCAGAACGTAGCCTTTCTTATGAATATCTTGAATTCCCTGCGGTCTCTGGCAAGTTGTGCCGATCATCTAGTGACATTTGCATTAATTCCCAAGTATCTCTTGTCCAGCGACGTCATGGTCGGTAACTACAGCCACTACTGCCTTCTATCACCCCCCCCCCCCCCCCAGCAACACTAAATCCATTCCATCGTGAATTTGCGTTACACCATACATAGTGAATAAGTATAACACTGTGCGATAACTGACTGTAGCCAGAGACACTTAGATACATATAGCGTATATACAAGCCGTGTAGATACTTCGATATATGTGTAGTGATCACTTATAATGCATTCATATCTGAGAAGGTCACACGCCGCCTCTGGGTTAAAACAAATATTCCATTAGGTTTTCTCACAAAGACGCATGTGGCAACTATGAAACTGTCAGCTCCCAACTCATGCACACACATTGATTTGCAAGATGTCAGCGCATTTGACAAATATGAAACTTTCAACGTATGTGACTATTACAAACCGACGCAGTACTTAGGAGCAAATAAAGACTGGATTATCCAACATATATTACTGTACTTAGGAGCAAATAAATACCGGATTGTTCAACATATATTACTGTACGTAGTAGCAAATAAAGACCGGATTATCCAACATATAATACGGTACTTAGGAGCTAATAAAGACTGGCTTATCTAACATATATTACAGTACTTAGGAGCAAATAAGAGCTGTATTATCCACCATATATTTACAGTAGGAGCAAACATTGACGGGGTTACTCATCAGATATTAAAGTACTCAGTAGCAGATAAATGATGGATGGTTCAACAGGAATTACAGTTCTTAGGAGCAAACAAAAGCACGATTATCTAGCAAATATTACAGTGCTTAGTAGCAAATAAACAGTGGATTATCCAAAAGACATTCATATACAGACAGACAACAGACAAATAAACTTAAATTTAAGTAGGAAGCTAGAGGACAGTTGGAGAAGCGGTTAGTCAAGTACGGAAGAACACGTGTGCAATAGTTGCTAGGCGATTTGGTGCCGTTAAATGGACTGGTTCAATTCGCGTTAGTCTCAAGACAAATAAACACTGGATTATCCGAAAGAAACTCAAATACATGCAGACAACAGACAAATAAACACTGGATTATCCAACAGACACTCAAATGCATACAGACAATAGACAAATAAACACTGGATTGTCCAACAGACATCCAAATAGAGACAGATAAAAAGACAAATACACAGTGGATTCTCCAAAAAAATATTACAGTACTGAGGAGCAAATAAAGACCAGGTTGTGCAGCAGACATCAGGAGTAGAAATGCAATATCAATATCCAAATATATCAAATAAACAAATATTTCGCACGGCACCCGAAGTAAAGCTTAGTTATATCTCATTACAGCATGCCTTTTCCAGTACAGATGTATGGCTGTGAAACATGTATATTAGTAAATTATTGCCAATAGGAAATCCTTACTTTGAAATGAGATGCCACATATTAATATTTCAAGAACCATCGACAGCAAAAGATGCATGAATACATAAGTGTTAGGAACATTAAATATAGAAGAGAGGTTGTCACTTACATAACGTTTATAACAAGAAAACGGACATATTGTTTGCTATAAAGAGACATAACAGCATGGATAAACGACTTATGGTAGGACTGAATTTTGGTAATGAAGTCAGATTCCAGAAATAAGATATGCAGATGACACATCTCTCCTTACTTCCTGAGGGACTGAAACAGCTACACAATAAAGAAATAAAACAAGATCCAACTTATAAATATAAACGTACAGAAAACAAAAATTATTACAACAGACACAACAAAGATCAAACCAATAAACAACATAGACAATATAGAACTAGAATGTGTAATCAAACTCAAATATCTTGGAGCAACTATAAACAGTTCCGGAAATTGTTCATTCACGATTAGAAGAAGACTCGAAATTACAGCACTCAAATTAACACAAATGAGGAAGCTATGGAAAAGTAGTAATAATGGCACCAAAGTAACCCTTTTAAGATCATGTGTTTACCCTGTGGTAACATATGGATACGCGACTTGGACTGTAAACAAGACAATATCCGAAAGAATAAACTCATTTGAAATGAAGTGTTACAGAAAGATCCTACGAATACCATGGACAGAGAAAAAGAAGAACATTGAAGTTTTGAAATTATTGAAACTAAACGAAGGGTGACTTCTAAATACCATCATAAGAAGGAAGCTACAGTATGTTGGATACTTAAAACTACATGATGGTATTGAAAGGCTGGTTCTAGAGGGCAGAGTCCCGGGAAAGAAAATAAAAGGAAGACCAAGAAGACGATTGACCAGCGACATCGAAGAATGTATGCACATGCATTTGGTCAATGCAGGCCTTCTTGCCCGGAATAGAGATACGTTCAGAGTATCAACGACGAAGACAACGTTCTGGAAAGAATATGTCACATGATATACTGAAGTCAGCTCAGGGTATATATTTGATTATTTGAGAAAGTAATCTAAAGTTTGTAAACATATTTTTCAAATAAACTAGTCCAGAATTGTCAGTTGTTCGAAGAGTACATGAGAAAGGCTAGGTTCTGGAAAGAATACGTAACATAAAGATATATTAATATATGTGAAAAATTGTATGCAGGGATTGCATTCTTCAATCACGACGTTTGGTCCGTTCTGAGTCTTTTTTTTTCCGTTTTGTATCCCTTTATGTTTCTCAGCGTCAAGGGTAGAAGTGTTCTCTGGAGATTGCTTTTTGTGTGATTCATATGCATATTTTCGTTTACTCTTTTATTTCTGTAGTCCATCGTCTGATATGTCTGCGCCTGACTTTGTATCCATCGTGTCTGTATAGTTTTGAGTCTAAAATTATATATATATTTGAGTAATATACAGTAATATATTTGAGAATGTATAAGCAAATTTCGGGTGCCAGGATGTTATATAGAACCCATTCTTCTTTATGGATGTAAAGCATGGACGGTACAAAAACACTGCTCAAGTTGAGCTGGAGGCTACTGGGATGTGGGGTTTATTTTCACAGAATGATGAACATTCTATGAACAGTCACGAAAACTAGTGTAGAAGTTCACAAAGATGCTGAAGTAAAAAAAGATAAAATACAAATTATAGCAACAATTAGAAGCAGACAGTCATGATTTTAGGACATTTGACAAGAAGGGTAATACTTGAAAAGATTTAGTAATCACTGGAAAGATCAAGGGGAGAAGAGACAGTCAAAGACAAAGTGATACATTTATTGGTGGGTTGTAAATGTGGCACGAGGAAATATTAGCAGCTGAACTTATTAAAAAGCGACAGAGTTGTGGAGAAACATGATATCCGTCGCCACTCGGCATTGCACTTAATTTATTGATCTATCGATACAGATAATTGGTTCGTAATTATTGTGATATTCACCACCGGACGTAATTTCTATGTTGTCATGGTAAAGCTTACGACCGTATATAAATGGAGATAACCGTTAATTTAATCTTGTCGCCACGACCTTCGGATATATATATATGCCAATACATGTATTTGTTATATACGATCATATCCTATGATATAAATAATAGGCAGTGACATCGATCGAAAGAAAAACAAAGAACATAAAAAAATATCGAAACATATATATAGGGAATGAAAAAGAAGCAGAAATTTAAAATAAAATATACAGCAGAAGAGAGGGAATATAACAAGCATTTCCCCACTTACGAAGTGGGTATCCCTGTAATAAGCTCCCATTTTATGTTCGTAAATTCAGCCAGTTCCTATCTAAGGCCATGATTAGCAAAAATTCAGTTAATTTCCCTGCATGCACGATGATCGGAAGCTAGGCCCTATTGATTATCTCCACCACCAAAATAGAATTATCGATGCAGAAATATATTAACTATATCAGTATTGACTCCCAGATCGTGTTTAATATTATACTTTCATTGCAATCCCTCACTCTCCTTCCCCTTTATGTATTTTGAGTATTAATTCGGTTGATATATTCTTTGAGTGACATGAAGAAACCAAATTCTACTAATAATGGCTTAGTCTAAGTAACCTTTCCAAGTATTTATATCTTCCTTGGAATCTTTGATATGCATTGCATACATTATTGGTGTAGTGGTTAAGCTATATGACTTGGATTAAAGGAATCGCCGTTTCGTTACCTGACAGTGATGCCTGGTTTTTTTTTTGTTCTGAATGTTTTGATTACGAGGAATGACTAGTGATTATCTGCTTACTTCCTACCTGCAATTGGATGATTTCACCAGCGCTTTATTTCATGTAAAAATACTTTAACTTTCAGAAGTGCACAACGTTTTGAAAATATAAGTCTCCTTCTCAGTTGAAACTTTCCGCAACATGCACATTTGTAGTCATGAGTTGTAGCTGGCATGTCAATCATCCTTTCAAGTCAGAGGTGCCCATAGAAGTCCGGTTCTGGTTCATGGTCACAAGGACCGAGATCGTGTAACATTAGGTCATTCGAAAGCTGGCTAGCAAACACGGGTTTCGAGCACACTGGTTATTCGTAGATTTAAATATCAATTATTTCCGTGTTCTAGAAAGTCACTAGAAAGTATCGGGCCAGAGCTCATAGCCGGGGAAGATCGTGAAATAATGTTATCGCTGGTGAGTAAACGCGATAGACAGTGATAGTTAGTCGGTTTCTGGATTAGTATTGAGCAATTGCGGTAGACAAGGCTAGTCAGACGGTTTCTAGTCAACTTATGACTAGACAGCTGAGCAGGAATAAGAAACCGTGTGCTACGATTTCTTACTCGTCTCTCCTTCACCTTACCTTTATCGTGGTCATTAGCATCTCTGGGCAGCCAGTTATTCACTCCCGTTATCGAAGGGGCATTCTCCAGTTTTGAAGGACAAACATGTTTGCCTGACTCTATGCGCTACCACAGAATTGTAACGTGGTTCAGCGCGTTTCTGTTCATCCACATAGAATGTGACACTTATTCATGGTCGGGGCAACACTTGTTTGTTTGAAGCTACGACCATCATCAGAGCTGGAGCTCATCTGGTTCTCTCAACATGGTGCATAATGCTGACTTCTCAAAATGTTACACCACAAGGAATACGTACGTATAGAGATAAAATACTATGCCAATCCCACAAGAATGCGTAACTATTGTGATTCAACAGTCAGATCATCAGACTTTGCGGGTGTTTTGTTCGCAAGTGCTCGTTTTCGGTAATCTCTTCGTATTTTCTCTTGAATCTACAGAGTTACGTGCTAATACGGAGTTAGATGCTATTATGTGTGCGCTCCGCAGAAGTATGCTACTCTATTTTGGTGCAAGATGTAGGAATATGTTTGTTTGTTTGTTTTGCGTTCGCTCCATTGTAACCATCACGGATATCCGTGCGATTTCCGCCAGGAGCGTGATTACGTTGTGCCACCGTTATGCGCCTTGTAGGCCTAGCACATCCGATTTCGACATGCCTTGATAATTCGGGTGGGCTACCCTTAGCCTGTGACAGAATCTATATCTTTCTCCAGGCACGCGTAGTGGCGACTCTTCGCCCAGACGATTTTTGCTCTCGTCTGACTCGTACGAGGTGTTCCACTGTCTATGAACTTGCCTCGTGTAATTGGACGTGCTGTGCCTGTGCCCATTGGGTACTGAACCGTTTCTCCTCAGTGAGCCTGGTTCCTTAAGGGGAAGAATTCAACAGAGGAATTGAA
>CM067299.1:102840520-102944842 GCA_034231615.1 Meghimatium bilineatum
CATTAACAACTCGACTAGAAAGTTAAGTTTATTAACAGCTGGACTAGAAAATAAGTTCATTAACAACTTGACTAGAAAGTTAAGTTTATTAACAGCTGGACTAGAAAATAAGTTCATTAACAACTTGACTAGAAAACAATTTTGTTAGCCACTAGACTAGAAAGTCAATTCTCTAACAACTTCAATAGAAAGTCAGTTCATTAACAACTCGACTAGAAAATCAGTTCACTAACAGCTCCAATAGAAAATCAGTTCACTTACAACTCGACTTGAAAATCAGTTCACTAATAACTCCAAGAGAAAGTCAGTTCATTAACAGCTCGACTAGAAAATCAGTTCACTAACAGCTCCAATAGGAAATCAGTTCAGTTACATCTTGACTTGAAAATCAGTTCAGTAACAACTCGACTAGAAAGTCAGTTCACTAACAACTCGACTAGAAAGTCAGTTCACTAATAACTCCAAGAGAAAGGTCAGTTCATTAACATCTCGACTAGAAAATTAGTTCACTTACAACTCGACTAGAGAATCAGTTCACTAACAACTCGACTAGAAAATCAGTTCATTTACAACTCGACTAGAAAATCAGTTCATTTACAACTCGACTAGAAAGACCACTAACAACTCGACTAGAAAGTCATTTCACTAACAACTCTGCTAGAAAGACCACTAAGAACTGAGTTATCGCAGCCTCTGATGACAAAACACGCAACATGTCTCGTAGATGTGCTGCATGAAATTTGAAACGTCAGAGCACATTCTAATACTTCCTTGTTGATGTTGCATGCAGTAATAAATCCGCGTATAACACACATCTTTGCTGTATACTATTCCATTGTGCTTTCCATAAATTATGTCAACAATTTTGTGCCAATTTGTGACGCACTCCCCTTTCTCTTTTCAACAATTGTCAAGAATTCAGAGACACTCCCATGTAATTATATACATTTGTTCATTCCTCATAGCATACAGAAATATGTCAGCAGAAAATTAGGATAAAACTACATGATTTGTTTCACCTTTTAGAATGTTTTCAAATTCTAACAATTTAATTAATGTATCGATAGTATATACACACAATGCGCAAAACTGAAGTTCAACAGGTAAATTTTGAAATAGAGTAACGAAGTCTTTGCTAATAACTGGAAACACACATAAGAATACACACAAATGGACGTTTAGACCACAACTCCTTTCTCAAAAGTGTGTCATGGGACGTATTCTTTCTAGAATGTTTCTACCCAATGAACTCTCTGAACCCATTTCTGTCTTTGGGGATGCGGCTTGCATTTCTCTACGATGTATTCATGTTATCTTCAAAGGCGTCAGTCCATCGCCTTCTGGTTTGCCCTTCCTCCTCTACCAAGGTACTCTGCCCTCCATTATTTGTCCTTTTCTAACAGGTGTGTCTATTTATATGACCAAGCAGATGTAGTATTCTCTTTGCTATTGTATTTAGTAAGTAACATTCTGGAATCTTCAATGTGTTTATAATATCTGAGTTTCTCTTTTTTTCATTCCATATTCTAAGTATCTTTCTGTAGCATTTCATCTTAAAGGAGTTGATCTTCTTCGCTGCTGTTTTACTTAGGGCCCATGTTTCACAGCCGTTCTCAAGATTTCATACATATAAACATAAAAAAGGCATGCAGAAATGACTCAACTGACCAAACAAAATCTGGAGATAACGGGAGGATTTACTAGGTCAGAGGTGAAACTGCTCAAACAGGAAATTTCCCAAAATGCACATAAGTGCATGAACTAACGAGACAAACTGAAATATCATGATATTATCCATACTACTGGCACTCATGAATCTCAAAAGGTTAAAGTTTGTAACATCCATACATATATAGCCGTTCTGAAGCGCGAGACGGTCCAGACGTCATAGAAACGATCCTTAATGTCCGTCACCTCAATATCATGGGCGCCCTGATGGTCTGTGTCATTCAAGTGAGCGTCAACAAGATAACCCAAATTATTTGTGTGTCTGTATAGGTGTTCAAAATTGATGCCTTGGAGATGTGGATATATAGAAGAATAGGGAGAACATCATGGAAAGAGAAGAAAACAAATAAAAAGGTGCTAAAGATACTTAATATGAAGAAAGAACTACTAAGAGAAATAAAGATCAGGCAAATAAAATACTTTGGACACATTAAAAGACATGACACCTTATGAAGATCTTACTTGAGGGTAAAGTCAAAGGGACGCGAGCAAGATGTAGGCAGAGATACAAGTGGGAGAGTAACATTACACGATGGACAGGTTACAGTCTAGCAGAGTGCACCACCAAGACAAGAGACAGGAGATGTTGGAGATACGTTGCAGCCAATCTTCGTTGCGGAGACAGCACATAATGATGATGATAGGTGTTCGTAGAGTTGGTAAACCTCCTTCCAGTCTCACCTATATAGGTCATGTGGCAGCGCTTGCGGATGATGGCACAAAAAAGGTTACGGGACACACATGTAAAACTCTCTGCAATGGTGAATGTGGCTTTGGAATATATCTGTAATTATTGTATAATAACCGGTATTGTTGACGCTAACATTTGTCAAACTCCCCTTCCTTCTGTCAAACGTTTTCATACTCCCATCTCCCTCTAATAGTTGAATTAATTTACGTACAACCTCTATGATCAGTACATAAATATACAGAAAATGATGTTTTGTATAGCCGGAAGTCCTCGCAACTTCTTTGTGAAACTGGCAACACATCGTACTACACGCTCCCCGGCGGAACTCAAACGAACTATCGTGTTGATTATCAAATTAAGAACGCAGAAGAAGAAGAAGAAAGAAATATTGAATAAAATACTTTTTGCCGACGCTCAAGTACTAATAGCAACATCAGAAGAAAAATTGCAAGAACATATTAAAAAACTACATACAATATATCAAAAATTGGCACTATACAAGAATCAGTGGACAGGTTTCTACGGATCAAATGGCATACATAATTAAACGGAACGAAATTCCGACAATGTTGATATACCGACGCATCCAATATTCGACACATTGCGTGATGAGAGCCCCTTACCACTCGATATGCGTGCTGCACACTGAGTAGGGGATGGGTGGCCAGTTCATTGCTCGCAAATCGCTAAATCGGTATTTTAAGTTAAGATTTTTAAGTTTCCGAGATAGTGCAATAGCATATGAAATTTAAAAGTTGGTATGTTGCCACGTAATTTGTACACTGATTCTTGTATTGAACCCAACAATTCAATATGAAGATTAATACTGAAAAAATCTAAAAAATGACAATAGCAAAAAAAAAAAAAATATCACTATCTATATAGATAATAAAAATCTTAAATAGGTAAAGATATTCACTTACTTAAGAAGCATTACATAAGTGAAGCGAAAAATAATAAAGAGATACAAAATATATTAAAAAACATACCAGTTTCTAGGACAGATGATACGTATTTTTAGGAAATAAAATGTAAACATAGACACTGAAGTTGCTTTATACAAGACTATTATTATTCCATCACTGTCATACCGGTGTCAAGTCTGGACAATGACAGCACAAGACACACAAAAAAAGTAACAGCAGAAATGATATGTCTACGAAAAATACTCAGAATGTTTAATGAGATAGAATTATAAACGATAACAGCAGACAGATAACCAAAAAAGTAACAGTATTGGAACATATCAAAAACAACAGAGCAAGTGGTGTTCAAACACTTAAGACTACCAACAGACAGAATGTCACAGATGATCATGACACATAGATATCACGGCTGTAAAGTCAGAAGCAGGCCATGTAAAAGATGGATCACAGAAATCAAAGGAGCCACAGGAACAACCTTACAAACAGCACACAAGAAGGTCGCTCAAGAGAACTCTTCTACCCCTGATTATGCAAGGCAAACAAGGGCCACAGAGAGTATGTATATAGATAGATAGATAGATAGATAGATAGATAGATAGATAGATAGATAGATAGATAGATAGATAGATAGATAGATAGATAGATAGATAGATAGATAGATAGATAGATAGATAGATAGATAGATAGATAGATAGATAGATAGATAGATAGATAGATAGATAGATAGATAGATAGATAGATAGATAGATAGAATAGATAGATAGATAGATAGATAGATAGATAGATAGATAGATAGATAGATAGACAGACAGATATATAGATAGACAGACAGATAGATAGATAGACAGACAGACAGACAGACAGGGCAGGCAGGCAGATAGATAGATAGATAGATAGATAGATAGATAGATAGATAGATAGATAGATAGATAGATAGATAGATAGATAGATAGATAGATAGATAGATAGATATAGATAGAAGAAATTTATTTTAACATTTAGTCTATTGTCTATTCCCAGGTGGGTGTTGTCTTAGCCTCCAAACTTGCCGTTGAGCGTATGGGTTTGTGAAGGAGATGTAGTCTGTGTTCCAGAGCCAGGTGTGTTACTCTGGTTGAGGTGTAGCCATGTTTATTCAGGATGGTCTTTATATTTTCTATCCGCCTTTTCCTAGGTCTGCCATTGGCACTGTATCCTGATTCTATTTTGTTATAAGCTCTTATGAGAAGTTGATCTTTCATCCTCATAAGATGTCCAAATCATTGTATCTGTTATTTTACTATATATTCTTTTTCATGATGTGATACTTATTATTTTTCTGTTATCACTGGGAATTTTGTCGAGTCTAGTGACTCAAATAGCCTTCTTTAGACATTTCATTTCGCAAGTTCCGATCGTTCACGTATGTATAAATGCCAGTTGCCAAGTCTGGCATTGGTAGCACAGTGTTGGTATAAGGATGCTCTTAATTATTTGTTTCTTTACTTCCATGTTAATTTTTTTGGGTGCAGTAGGAAATGTATTTGTGCTTTCACATTTAGTGAGATTAAAAGACAAATACACACATGATTTGAAATACACACATACACACATTTTAGAAACTATATATATTAATATCGCAGTTGTTAGCGCACTGGATTCGCATATAAGTGGTTCTGAGTTCATTTTCCATTTGAGGCGGACATATTTTTCAGATCGCAACGGCTCCCGGGTCGACCCAACCTTAAATAGGTACCGGAATAATCCGGGAAGTAAAGACTGCGAGGGAAAGAAGATGGCTATCGCCCTCATTTGCAGAGCCACTGAAATGTGAGATCGCTAACATCTCACACCCCTACGTCATTAATAAATGATATGGGTTTCTTTACTTTCCTTACAATGTGTCTATGCGGTCGATATGCAGTGATTACACTGTTGGTGATAAAAAGACATCACATGAACTATGGGGTGTGTAGTGTAGAGGTGCGTGGCCTCATGTGACACACCATGTATGAAGAAATCATGTCAAACATGACTTGGATATAGTGGTTCGTAGAACAACACAATTATTTCTTGGAATTTCTTAACTGACATGTATGCGTCATTCATTACATTTGACCAAGAAAATACACAATTTTCAATGACGTCATATTGTGTACATATATTTCATGTCACATTTACTATACACATGAATATTCTATACATTTGGTATATATTATTACAATCTGATTCCAATTTTGCAACATTCATATAAACCATTATTTCTTGGAAATCTATATTTATTTTAGTAAACCATTCCTTTTATCTCATATACTTTTCATTCTGATCTTTGATGTATCTGATGGCCATTGTTGTTGAGAGAATACAAAGGTGAAAGGGTATTGTTCTGACTAAATCAACTATTTGCATGATTATATTATTTATTCGAGTACCATCGGTGTATGATCTATAACGATCCCTTTCTTGTAAAGAACAAACATAATTAGGCCTTTCAAATGCAAGAGTTCACATTTCCACTCATATTTCCAGGTCTAGTGTGAGTGACAGCCCTCGGGAGTTTTAATGAGCAGACAAGGCATTGCCATGCGGCTGCACTAAAACCTCTGCTATTATTACTAGTATTTTTTTTTATTTCTGCTTTTTATTCAGTCCCTCGTCCGCGCGTGCGACTTTTTGGCGTGCCTCCATTAGGAATACGCGCGAGGTGGATGCAACAAAACGTACAGGCTCACAAGCTAAGAGAAGGAGCCGTGCGGATGTGAGTTGCAACCAGAAAATGCGGGAAGCATGAAACTGTGTATAAGTTCTAGTCTGGACTTCCAACACTTGATAGTAATTGTTATTATCAGTTAGTGCTGGATAAGAAACGTGTGATATATCGTCGTTATTTTTCTACAGGAAAAACAACATAATTTCCTGTTATCATACTGGATTACTAACATAGATATACATTGTTATAATTAAAAATATAGCTTTACTTGGCTGCTATTGAATATAAATCAAAACTCGCAGGCTAAATATTGCTATTTAAGTTTACCAAAATTTCATATATGAAAGGTCTTCGCTGTTTCATCTTTGGTAAAGGTAATTATATATACATCATTATTGAATAAGTGATATTGTTACATTTGCCATTACTTGAGAAATAGTAGACATGTGTTGTGTCGTTATTGAATTATAATAAAGAACGTATGTTATCATTTTTTTAATGAAAATTAATCTCACAAAGTTAGCTTCAATCAATCAAAAATATCAAGATTTAAAAAAAATCATATTAAAGAGATTATACTATAAATTTCTTGATGAAGTGTTTTCATACTCACAAACAGAGATACACATTGACAAATTGAGGATACACACACAACGAAGGTATATATACATTGAATATACATTTATGTTGGTGAAAATTAGTATCAAAAAATGAAAAAAACAATAATTAGTAAATTACTCTCAACTCACGGGATCCTGGCGGAGTGTTTTGTTCTTATACGTTGCTCTGAAAAGATTATGGGTACGAATACGGTTTCTTGCATCAAGTGTGCAAAGTGATTTGTTTCAGAGATTCTCGGGGATTAAGGCAGCTGAGAGGATCTGAGTGCATATTGAAAAAAAAACCGAGCACAACTAGGTCAATCCCCTTATGTCTTGTGAACCCCTGTTAGAATCTCATTTGCAATTACTTTAAAGACAAATTCTAATGGCAACGGTAAAGTGTCTAAATTACTCGCCTACTGACCAAATTGATTTAGGTTCATATTTTACTAATCATGCGAGCCACACATGTTATCGATCTGAATGGTAAAACAAATTATTGATATAAAAAAATAAATTACGCTCCGCGGAAGTCGAAGGATATACCATGGCTTATGAATACGTACTGCGGGCAAGACTAGTCAAGCGAAGGATATCACCATGACTAAGGAATAAGTACTGTGGATGAGACTAGTCAGACGAAAGTTATCACCATGACTAAGGAATAAGTACTGTGGATGAGACTAGTCAAGCGAAGGATATCACCATAACTAAGGAATATGTAGTGTGGATGAGACTAGTCAGACGAAAATTATCACCATGGATAAGGAATAAGTACTGTGGATGAGACTAGTCAGACGAAAATTATCACCATGGATAAGGAATAAATACTGTGGGCAAGACTAGTCAGACGAAAGTTATCACCATGACTAAGGAATAAGTACTGTGGGCAAGACTAGTCAGAAATATTGGATCAGCCACTAGTTATGCAACTAATAACTAATGGAAAAACCGAAACTATGGGTAATATATATCGCAACAGAACTACTATTAACTTTAGCTAATTATGCTTATATCTAGGACAGTACTCTTGTTGATAATATGTAATCAAAGAAATTTTGTTTTGTAGAAAAAAATTGTTTAGTCTTTGAAACTCGTGAGAACTGCATACTGTAAACGAAAATATGATTGAACCTGAGACTCGTTTCTCAGAGTAATCTAATCATTTTCAGGTCCTAATACATTTTTTTTTTGATGGGGGACTTATTAGTTTTCTTCATTCAGTCGTGTTTTGAAATGATAAACCGTGAGCTGTCTCGCTAAGGGATGTGCATTTCTTGTCTAAGTCACTCACTCAAACATCACATATGAAACAAAATAAATATTGAACACTGATAACATCCAATGGTGAAGCCATTTAGTATTGTACTTGTCAATGTGAGACTGGTTAAGTAAGACCATACTTCTGTGTATATACGGCATAACAGCCAGTCCTATTCACGTCATTCGTCTTTTTTTCCATTCGCCACCGACTTTTCATTGTCTCTCTCGCGTGTACATTTTGTGTTTCCTTCAAATGAAAAACAAGCATCAATAAAAGGTGATACAACTTGTGTGATAATATACAAATCTATCAATCTGGACAAAGCTGTGAGTAAAGCACAAGTTTGCTCTCCGAATTATTATACATATTTCTCCATAACTAAATATACCATATTTTTTTAAATTTGAATGCACTAAACATTTAATAGTAAAAGTGTTGAACTACTGTAAGTTCGTTGTTTGAAATTTATACAAGTAAATTCCCGAAGGAAGCCAGAGGATAAATTAAAAATTATTGAGTCTAACGGGAATTGAACCAATACGTTCAACGGCCCCAAATTTGATATTTCGAAATTTGTTTGAAATTTCGCGTAAGACAATAATACTGATTTTGTACAACGTTATCGCACAATAACATCTTGTAAGATCTTTGTAGGATTGTATATTTGGTTAGGATTGTATGTTTGGTTATCATTGTATGTTTGGTTATCATTGTATGTTTTTGTTAGGATTGTATGTTTGGTTATCATTGTATGTTTGGTTAGGATTGTATGTTTGGTTATCATTGTATATTTGGTTAGGATTGTATGTTTGGTTATCATTGTATATTTGGTTAGGATTGTATGTTTGGTTATCATTGTATGTTTGGTTAGGATTGTATGTTTGGTTAGGATTGTATGTTTGGTTAGGATTGTATGTTTGGTTAGATTTATAAAAGATATAAATATCCTGCGTGGGTTTTTTCTTATTCTACGTTTTTCTCAAACTTATGCCTGTTAACAAGATTAATTAGGAGAACACATTGCAATATATATTGGTTTACAGTAATTATTCGATATATTTAGTAGGAGAACAAATTGCAATATATATTGGTTTACAGTAATTATTCTATTATATTTAGACGCTATATAACCTTCAGACACTACACATTCGACATGAACGTGTCGTCTTTGTTAGTTTAATAATATGAATAATCTAATATCGGACATGACAACTCACATTGCAGTTCTTTGTTGTGCCACGTTGAGCATGGCTACACAAGGTTACACACGATAGACGAATGAAATTATGAGTAATGAAAATACACATTACATTTGATTTCGACTGGTTTTCTCCATAATGCAGATACGCTGTTTACTTTCAAGCATATTGCACCGCGCGACTGAGCATTATTTTTGCTCAGAGATTTGTTCACTCAAGCATGAATGGTGTGTGTAATTTGTACACGATGATAGCAAGGCTCGCATATAGTCTGTGTTACGTTATCTTCAGGAAGTGAAAATCACAATACGACGTTAATGATGTTCTTATAACTGCTTCAGACAGGGCTTTCCTTTTCATAGATCTTTTGTAAAAGTGGCAGTCGATCTGCATGTTTTTCTTTCCTTATATAATTGTGTCACGTCATGAATAAATTAGATTCTTCTGTCTAATCTGAGTTTGTTTTGAAACTATTCACGACAAAAACAGGAAATAGTCCAGACAACACAATTGCTGTGCCATGATATACAACCAAGATGTAATATCTGCACCATTGGGTCTGATAAATAAACACGATTTCTGGGATATGTTGACCATCTAAAGAAGGGGTTCCCAAACTGTTCTGCCCCGTAGACCCCTAGCCGATTATTTGGTTTTCAATAACGCCTGCAAAATATAGTATTTGCCTAAACATATTTGCTTAAAATGTGTTTTTGACAGCTGATCGTGTGCTGCTCACTTTAATAGGTTTTCATTGTAGACTGGACACTTGTAAAAAAAGAAAAAGAGAAAAAAAACCCGAGAGAGGAACAAGTACAATTTGTATTCATACCTAAATCGAGACATCACATATGCAAGTATATATATTTGAATTTTGAACGAAACAAATAAGAACAGAGTAGAGTTCTTGCACAAAATTAATACAGATATAATGCTGCTAATGAGAGGAATTAACCTGTTTCTCTTATAGCAATTATTCAATATTTTATTAACATTAGTGAGGAATAGTTAAATCCTTCCCGGGAAAGACCAACATCCTTTTTGGTACTCTCACTCCGGTCTAGATCACGTATGGCTCCGAGCATGTGCTTATGTACAACATCCATGGGAAAGTACCTTGGCTAGTGGCTGAACTACGTGAAGCTACCCAGCAGAGAAATTTCCTCATCTCCAGTACACATAATTGATAGCCGAGAAGACAGAAGATTGTATTATTGACAACGGATTCGAAGTCGCGATTTGGAAAGGATCATTATTGGGCCGAAGGCGCATCAAGGAAGGAAAATTATAAGCGACCAGAACCTGCTCAGAAAGCAATGGCAAACTACTGAAACGTACACATGCCAAGAAACTCGTGAAAAGGTCATACGAATATCATGGACAGAGGAAAGAAGTAATGCAGATATCCATACGGATATGAACATGGAAAGAAGACTGACTCATCAAAACTATAGAAAATCGCACACTTATATATTTCGGACATGTACAAAGACACAGTGGTTTGGAAAGACTAATCATGGAGGAGAAAGTTTCAGGTAAGAGAACAAGAAGCAGACTAGGACTACGATGGATACATGCCATCGATGACCGTATGTACATGCCACTGGAAGAAGCTGGGCACCTCGCACATAATTATGGGCTTATAGAGTGGCAGTGAAGACACCAATTTCTTCAAAATTCATATATATATATATATATATATATATATATATATATATATATATATATATATATATATATATATATATATATATATATATATATATATATATATATATAGAGAGAGAGAGAGAGAGAGAGAGAGAGTCTTAAATCTCTACCGCCCAATGATTTGCATTCGATTTCTTTTTATCGTAAGAAGATTGGCAACCACGCTAAAACCCCTTGCACGAGGTATGAAGATGGAAAAGCAATCAAACACTTTCTTTCGATAGTCGATTATGCGGGATAAGAAACAGTTATATCTATCTGAAGCCAGAACTGTTGATATATCTTTCTGTACTACCCCTCATATTCTATAATCGCACATTTTTGTCGATCAGCTCATTTTGTAATATAACACCCAATTCCTCAATGTCACAATATGGCTTGATAATCTACTGTAGTATTTCCATAGTCAAAACATCCATATACCTGGTTCTAAAGTTTGTGTGAAGGACATTTAAATGCTGAACGCAGACTAACATGCCATCATCCTGGGCATTTGTAAGTGACAGGTTTGGGAACTGGGAAAAGTGGCGCCAATCAATGATTTTCTTCATGAGATTCATCCTGGCAAGAAAAATTGCAGTTGTTTGTTTGTTTTTATTAAGTTCAGAATGTCAGCTTGTAACCCAACATATGATAAGCCTATGTCAGAGCATATACGCCAATAGTCTATGCGCAGTAAGAACGAGCACAGGTACATCGGATAATTTCCAAATTCACTCGGGAGTGAGACAGGGATGTGTACTATTCCCGCCCCCTATGATAATAAAACATAGATCACATTTGCTAAGTAGTAAAGATAACGGAAGACAACAATTTGAAGGGTATCTTAAACGAATTGCTATTTACAGAAGAACAGGTACTAGTAGAATCATCAAAAGAGCAACTACACAGACAAACAGACAGATTGCATCAAACATGCCAAAACTTTAACATCAAGATAACCATAAGAAGACCGAAGGAATGAAGATAGAAGGAACAGAAAGATACACCAACATATATATTGGAAATAACAGACTTAAACAAGTGGCAGAATTCACATACATTGGATGCATTATAAGAATAGACGGCAGGAGCAGCATAGAAATACACAATAGATGTAGTAAAGCATACCAAGCGCTAGGACCAATGACACCAATCTTGAGAAACAACAATGTAGATTTAAACACTAAAATAACACTATTCAAAACAATTATTATACCAACTCGGTGAAATCAATGACAAAAAAGGACAAAGACAGCACAAGATAAACGTAAGCTTGTGACAGCTGAAATGGCATGCTTGCGCAGAATCCTAGGAATAGCGCTAAGAAACAGAGTGAGAAATAAAGACATTAGACAAAGAACAGGTACCACTCCAATCTATTAAATAAGAAATGTCAGTTTTTCATTTTTATTAAATTATCTTTCCAAATTTAAATCTATTTCAATCTAAAAACGTTAAAATAATCTTGTCAAGCATAAGTCTTTCGAGAGACAGCACACTGCATTGTGAAGGCGTAATTGACGAAAGGAATCGCCATTTTCTTCACACAACTTCGCAAATCACCTATAATTCAACGCGTTGCTACAAATCTCGTTTACTGCGTTTATGACTAATTGAAGAGTTTTGTGCAATCTGGCACTCAGAATATAGCTACTAAATGTTACCTATGAATGACGCAGTAAATTTCAAACACCCCGGTACAGGGTTTAGTTTGAAATGGAGTAAAGGACAGCGATAGCGCTCAAACGTGTCTGGTGCGCCATCTGATGCTGCCAATATTATATTTGAAAGGTTTTTTTTTCAATTAAATTATTTTTCAAAACAGTGAATTATTCATGGTCTGCTGTGAAAGTTCTCGCAAAGTGCACTTTTTCATAGACTTCTTGGTCCATAACAAAACGAACATACACTAATAATAGTGGTTCACTACAATGCAACGTTGACCCGTCCAGTTGAATTGAGAAATGGTTGGTTTGCAGATAATTACACAAGACGCCTTCAACACCATGACTCAGTTCATCAATGCGTCTTTGAACTGTGTTGCTGCTAAAAGGAATTATTTCTAGTATATCATATATATGCTTGTGTAGACTTATTAAAACCTCTCCAACAGCTGACACAATCCTCGTTTTCCCAATAGTATGAACATTTCCTGATTTTGGCAAGAGAAATGAGAAAACGCTAGCAAATCATGATCGTACATTACACACATGCATGCACGTACGCACACACACACACACACACACACACACACACACACACACACACACACACACACACACACACACACACACACACTCACACACACACACACACACATATATATATATATATATATATATAAGTAATTTCTGTCAACTATAAGTATTATGTACACACTATCTGTGTTATATGTACATACTCTTCGTGTTATATGTAATAAAACATTTACGGAACAGCTGAATGTTGATAACGATCTGCATAAATGGGGTCCGGTCACATAGGCTTCTAATTTACATCTCGTGCACCCCCCCCTCTCCCCCCCAAAAATAGTTTTTTAGTTCGCTGACATAGACCCACTACAAGACGAAAACGACACCTCGGGTACCACATAAACAATTTTGGAAAACACTGGTATAAGAGATAGGGCAGATAACTCCAACCCCGCTTCCTTCCTAGCACCTTCTTACGATGTCTCTGATAGGCAACAATGTTGCTTTTCCTTGCTTATTTTTCTGGCCCTAGAAACACACGTGCAAGACCATAATGGCTTTTCTGATCCTGGTAAAGTCAATATTCATAAAGAGAAGTGATGATACAGTCATTGTTCTTTAATTTCAGATGGTAAAGTCATCATTCATAAAGGGAAGAGATGGTAGAGCCATCATTCATACAGGGATTAGATAGCATTCATGATTTATAAAAAGTGCAGATGCCATAGTCATCATTCCATATAGATGAAAGATATAAAGGCATCATTTATAAAGATAAGAGATGGTAAAGCTGTCATTCATAAAGAGAAGATGGTGTAGTCATCATACATAACGGAAAGAGAAAGAGTCATCCTTCATAAAGAGAAGATATGCTAGAGCCATAATTGATAAAGAGAAGAGATGTTAGATCCATAATTCCATGGAGATAGATTTATTGTTATAATACTCCAAGTTCTCAAACAGACAGCAAATTCATGATCCTGTAGACTATGTGGAATTTCGCCCAAATATAATCGGAATACGAAGTCTCAAATAATGTATACAGTAGTTGTGTGTTAAAACAACTGCATGAAGCAGCATGCTACAGATGATGGAAAAAAACTAGCATTTCTGAAAATGTTCGTGAAGAGTCGTGTGAAAATTTTGTTAAATAGTTATCCATAGTCAAATGATGTTTGCAAACTGTACAATAATCAATAATGGGATGACACAATAACACTGATGATAAATTGGACATTTACTGATGGATGTCGTCTCGGAAACGTCTCTAAGAGAGTACATGAAGGACAAAAAAATCGTGAAAACACACAGATATTAATTAGAGAAAAGTGAATGTCAGGGAGTGGGCAAATTACGGCCATTGGATCAAATCCTACCCGCCAAGTTATTGTTTACTGTCCATCGGGTTGTTTTCAACTAAGGTCGATAGCCCCATAATCAGAGAACACAAGTTTCAGCTCCAATGGAGCATACACTATTTTCTTGAGCCAATTTCATACGTGAAAAAATCTATCAAATTCACCTCTGATGGAGATTATACTAGAAGTCAATTACTGCCGGGTCAAAGTTAAGAATATAGCGCTTGACAAATGAATTTGATTTGCTATTGGTGTTGCGCGAAATCTAATTGAGTCGATCATGTTTCATAATAAATAGATTTCATTATTAATGAAAGTGCGTTAAACAGGTTGTGTGCATGTCTGAGGTGTTTGATTGCTCTTCACACAGCTGTGAGGCTCTAGGATTCGAGACTTCCAGGTAATGAATGGATTCTCTTTTGTCGGAAGGCAAACAAAGGAAACAAACCCACATAACATAACATTGCGACAGCAGGGGCATAAGGCCTTTATCACACAATCGTCTCGTAACCTCCTTGCAATTGCAACTCAGTAACTGAAAAATACAATATTGGCATTTATTTAAAAAACTTTAAAGATAAATAACGACAGTGAGTAACTATATTAACTTTCATTTTATAAAAGAACTACAACCTTAAAGTAAAAGTTGTATTATCATGTATGAAATATTTACAACATGTTGAAGATATTATTTCTGGTAACCTGTAACTGCTGAAAATAGTATACTTAATTCAAGTAAAGTAATCATGATTTTACATCACCAGGATAGATAGGAGAACACAGTTTTAGACACATATTTGTCGTAAAAGAAGAACATATATACGGATGTTGTAGTGAGCCTCATCCTTGCAGCCTCTGATTTCTAGACGATTGTGTATCCAATTCCTTAGCCTGTTTCGCATAATAAATATGACGTGTTGACTATATAATGGATTATTCTATTTGAACTGAAAAATTTAACATTATAATTCGATTATATATCCAGTACATCAATCACTGAACTATCTCAGTTTTCATATTTAGACAAACACTTATATATGATAATTAGTGAGGAGAAACTGACGAATGTGTGATCATGTGTAAATAGTGAGCAGATACTGACAGATGTGTTATAATTAGCTAAGCGATTCTGACAGATCTGTGATAATTAGTGAGATACTGACGAATGTGTGATAATTAGTGAGGATGTACTGACAGATCTGCGAGAATTAATGAGGAGATACTGACGGAAGTAAATATTTTGTTACAATACAATGAATTATTCTTTGGATATAATAATGAACTATCGCAAACCAGCTGTAAACTGTTATTTATCAAGTGATCGTTGTAACAACATATTCAAAATATGACACTGTCTTGAACAAAGAGACTAGTTGACCTGCAGGTGAACAACATGTTAAAGATAGAAATAATATATCTATATACAAATACAGCATCACTGGTGATCGTTAACATTATCGACAATGATAGAAATATAGAGCTTATGATCACACTATGTGATTAACTAATCCTATGGCTTAACGTCGATGTACTATCCCAAGCTGACTGTTCTCACGAGCGAACTTGCGCTGTCGATTCCCTGTTTCGTCTATGTTAAAGTGGTTTTTTTCCCCAAGTCAAGAACATATTGTTTATTTTATGGAATGATCTAACCTTAGCGTTATTAGTTACAAAATACTAGCACTGATATCGATTGGAACTTGTCTAATTGCAATGTCCTTCCCGTATAATCAGAGAGTTCAACCTTTTCTATTAGATGTGCTGGTATGCTAGAAGCATAATTCTATAACGATATATGATTTGTGTGTAATGATAATACGTTCTCAAAACTGACATGCTGAAACTTATAAATATTTTTTTCATTTCTTCTCAGGAGCTCATCCACAGTATGATCAGTATTTGAAGTTGGCATAACTAACATTGCATCATTGCATTGTTGTGTTATGCTAGAAGTGCAATCATCGATACACATAATCGTCAATCAAGTCCTGTACGATATATCTACAGCTCTTTGAAAGAAAGTACAATTTGGTCACCATTCATTGATTAACTCGTGATATTTACCACGCTATACAATTGGTACACAAATTAATTCAAAAGTGTATTGGATCAAATATCATTGGCCTATAGCCCACTGGATCAGAATATAACCAAGCAATTCAAAAGTGTACATATATTTCATTAATGACAACTGGTACAGGAACCGTTCAGTTATTTAGAAAATCGTTGTTTAAAACGAGAATAGTAAAAAAAAATAACTACTGTGTGTTTGAAGATTCCTCCAGCTAATACTCGCACTTGTTGTCGAGCTATAGTACCGATTTACCCTTGAGTTTATCACTTATTATCTTTGAGTCTTTAACTTGTGCTACATGTTTACATTGGAGCTTACTAATCGGGTGTATATTTTCAGGTGCGTTTTATAGCCTGTAGCTCTGATTTCGTTAAGATTTTGATAACTTTTAGCATTTATTTCGTCAATGTATTTTCTACACTGTGGCACCTTTTTTCCGAACAACATAGGTACCTTGCGGCACCGATTTCTCCCCAACATGTGCTAAATTGTAGCATCGATATCTCAAAGACACTTGCTACATTGTGGCTGCTATTCTTCTAATCAATTTGTTGAAGTGTAGTCAATTTCTATAAAGACTTTGCCATAACTATTGCAAATTCTCCTGCAGAAGCATTTTAACTTCGTTACATCGGTGATACATATGTAAATCGATGTTCTACAACTAACCAGAACAATGCAACAACACGAGAACTAAACTTAATAAAGCATATTTTAAGTAGTGTTCATGCTGGACAAATATTGACCTGAAATTGTTACTCTTCTAATTCACTGACTGAGATTTAAGTAATTGAATCTTCTTTCGAGTCTAATAGGAATCCGCACTTAGTCATCCTCTCTAATTCATCTTCATATAAAAGCTTACACTTTCAGGATGTGATAGTTGTGGGAACTGCTGACAACTTGTTTACGTCTGCAACAATCAATGTTTTTTATGGATTTATCAAGAATGATCATTTCATCCATCAATTACGGTTTTCGTAGTAAATTCCCCATTCCTGGATTATGACAACAGTGAAGATTTGATGCAGCCTGCGCCATGGATAATTGTCTACTTGTGTTACCCATCACGCTGGCATTGATGTGCCATTTCTTCAGCACAGTCATGACGAATGAAGGTAAGAAATGTATTTGGACACTTAATGTGTTGTTGCTGTACTACATCATTTCGATGATTAATTGGTGTTACATAAACACTAAAAAAACAATAATGTTTGCACATTTATCATAATTATGTCTGTGCTCTTATTAAATTCATCTTCTTTGAGTGATATAATGTTTCCAGAACGTAGTGTTCTCTATATGGATGTTCTGAATTCATCACGCTCTCTAGCGGAGTTGATCTGTTACAGCCAGGGGTATGTTTAAAAAGTCTAAGGAGTCTCTTAGGCACATCCGCTAAAATAAATCGTCGTTTTTGGTGTGCCTTTGCTCTATTACCAGAAACCAGATCTTCCTTTATTATATATATATATTTTTAATGCGAAGATATGTCTCTATATAATTACCAAAAAAGAAATAACTTTCAGCTTTCTTTTTATAACATTAAATCATTCAAATATTTACAGTTCATTAATTTCATTCATTCATTTTCCCTTTTGCGCTGATGTTAGCGCATAGGGCATATGTCACATCTCTCCAAGTCTGTCTGTTCAAAACTACTCTGTGCAGTTCTTGAATAGTATGGATATTGATTGTTTTACTCTATCTAAGTATTGCTCTTCTGATTTACAATTAGCATGCGTTATATGATACCCACATACTACAGTGATTCCTACCACTATGTTTTTTGAATTTTTCTAACCATGTGTGAACTGTTCATATTTGTCCTGGATGAATTAATAACTCACTTTTAGCCAATGAAAATAGTTCACACGATCATTTTAATTGTTCAATCCAATTACTGTCTTGGCCGCAGTGACAGCAACGAAATTTCTTGAATCTATACTACAACCTCTTAAGCTTCTGTTACCATATGACTCACCAGTGAGTGAAAGTGTATCGCTAGGGACTCAAGAAAATTAATTGACAATTGGGGAACACAGATTCGTCTGAGTTGACCACAGAAACATCGATGCTTAAGAATCGTCTGGAATATACCATATTTAAAAAGTGTGATTTATTTTTGTAAATGGATCATTATATTGAACAAATAATATGAAAGTTAACTTTAAATGTATAGTGAATATTATAGCGGGTCAGGAAACATATGTGCTATTCTAAATTACACCCCCCCCCCACCTGTAACGCTGGAGGATGGCACAACGGATACATATGTGATCAACTGAATATCAGAGCCAATGATATGTACCTCTACATAGGTACATTTGGAGATAAAAGACGGGTATGTCAGGTTTGTTTTTCCTATATCTAGAACTTAGACGATGATGACATTGATATAACTGATGTTTTAGAGTTATATTCCTATACACTTATTTACCAATTGAAATGTTTCTGTTGACTAGACTTTTCTATGCAATATTGTTCCGTGAAATTTCTCTACAATAGTGCAAAGTTTGGTTAATTCGATCTGATATCATTGATGTGATGTCAGTCCTAGCAATACCTACGTTTGTATTATGTACATCATAACTACTATTCTTCATGAATCTGAGAAGTGAAAACATATTTGCGTGATGGTGAGAAGGCTAACTAACAGTTCATCTTGTCGCTAATATATATATATTATAAACATTGATCATTTTATGATCTGCAGTGCATGCATGATCTATCTAAGTGTAATACTCGATTTTACGAAAATGTGTTTGTTTAACATGTGTGTGTGGGTGTGTGTGTATGTATATAATTTAGTTAGTCGTTGGATCATCGTCATTGCACTCTGGACAAGCAACAGGTGCTCAGATCTCTCCTTGAGTGTATCTGCCAGGACACGGATGGTCCCATTACGCTGTTGATTGACCATCATTTTTTCTCGCCCACGAATCAGCTGTTTTGTAACGACGACACATTTAAAACCAAACTCACTTGTTTGTGTATAACATAAGTGTGTAACATGTGCATGTATGCAACATGTGTTTGTCTCTATCTCTATCTATTGTCTTTTCTCTTCTTATGCTGTGAGGCGTCAAGATGGATGAACCGATTGTTTTTGAGCTATTGCACGTCAGGTCACTTGATATGCAGTAATACTGTGCCGTGTCCGAATGTTGGTAACTCATTCAGTCCACCCTTTTCTTGGTCTTCCTCTGTACCTTGATGTTTTCACTTCCATGTTGTATGCTCTTACCGCTGACCAATAAAGGTTCATTCTCAATAGGTAGCCGAACCATTTTAATATCTCTTTTTCAGTGTTTCTGGTTTTTTTGTCCCTGTGTATAACAGGGACAAATGAATTATAGAAATATGAATGATCAATTAGGTTATGTAAAAAATATGACAACGCGCCACGGAAGTTAACCAGGTGCATCAGATCATTATATATCACTGTTTATTTATCTGTTCTGGAATGTTTTAATACAGGATTCCCCACGGAACACAAGTTTAGTGACAATTAAGACAACAGGGCTTCTACCTCTGATCCTCAGTTAATCTCAGTTAATATAAATAGGAAGCCAGAGGACAATTTTTTTTAAAATTTTGAGACTAACGGGAATTGAACCAGTCCGTTCAACGGCAACAAATCGCCTAGCAACTATTGAACATGCGTTCTTCCGTACTTGACTAACCGCATCTCCAAAAAAAGACGCGATTTCATCAAGCCTTTCAAACCGTGCACACAAAGTCACCAGAACGGACCGATCCAGACAAGGACTATTACAACAACAACAAACATCCCGTACAGGTATTGAAATATCCTCAGTAACAACAAACATATAACATAATATCCGTATTAATTATACAAGGGCCGATAGGTCTTCTTGTAAACATGGATAACATATATAGACAATACAATTTTGCTTCGAGTAAATTAAAAAAAATTTCCTCTGGCTTCCTACTTATATTTAATTGTATTAACAATTACTCGAAACAAAATAGTAAAATTAAATTTAGTTATTTACTACAGCTCGTTCCAAAATTCATGTTATTGAATTAAGCTAAATTTTTACGAAAGCTGCTTGATTCAAAGCAACCATATTTCGCAGTTGGTCTAATACACAACACGACCTTAGGAATTCATATTTTAAAAATTGATAGCTAGATTTGAAATGTGAAAACGTTGTTTTTTTGCCATATAATTTTGCATAAAAGAAAAAAAAAATACATTGTGCACGTTACCTTAATACACAAAATGGTGGATGCAAAGGCGTACCCAACTTCATATAATAACAGGAAATGTGAAATAGTTATTACTTTCAGAGTCTATCTACAACAGCTTATATATTTGAAGATCAAATATTCTTAGGATTTTCTTGTGGCATTGATGTTGAAGAGGAATATGTGTATTTTATAATTCCATAAATGAAGTTGACTGCAAACAAATCGTAGTAAGAAGCAAAACAATGATGTATAAATTGATTTAGTTATGTCCGTGATTATGTTCGAATTTGGTCTATGTGAGAACAACAGAGATTGGCACATCAATTATTTTATTCCGAGTCTGTAGACACCAAAAGATCGATCACGGCAAAGGGTTAGATAAAATGCAAACCAATTCGTTGCCAATATGTCTCTTCCTTTTGAAGCACATGCTATTCACATCTTCTCAAGTACAGTACTCAATATCTATTTGTGGGAGGGCATTACGTGTTATGTATGTTACATCACGAAGTTTGAAAGTCTTGTTTAGTTCGGCAACATGACCATTGACTGCAGCCCACACACGTTTATATATTTATATTATCTTGAAAATCACTACAGTCAATAAATGCTGAGTTGGTGGCTACGCTACCAAACACTATGCTTCAAATACATTCATAACACTCAATTAATTACATTTCATGGCAAAATGAACACCTGAAGTATTACCTGACGTCTAATAAAGATACGTGGTATCATAATGAATATTTCAGGTCATGATAAACTACCCACATCCCCCTTCCCTCCTTCACACACACAACTGAATTTGACTATACATTTTTTAGCAATGTTTTCAGTCAGTACATCATCGTTATTCATTTAAAGAAAATCTATATTTGGTAGATAAGTTCAACATATCAACATATTTTTCGAACGATTCCAATGAAAATGTCATATTTCTTTCGGAAAGTGGTTAGTTTTATGAGAATGAATTTATTATATCTCAAAATTTAATATAAGGATTCGTTTGAGAGTTCGAATGAAATATAATATTTGGAAAAGCAACATCAGTGTTGTAGTGATAGTCAACCTGTATAAGTCGCCGGTGCTTTCTCTTGTGCTGTATGGTTGTTAGAGATGTACACTCACTGCGGACATAGAGAGACGATTACAGGCTTTCGAGTACAACTGCTACAGACGAATTCTATGAATTTCCTATATGGAACATAACACATGTGTACGTAAGAAATAAAATAAAGATTTATGCAGGTGTACATGAACCATTGCTTGTAATAGTTACACGACGAAAACGTACATGGTTTGGAGATGTACGCAGACATGATTCCTTGTCAAAAAACAATATTATGGGGAACCGTCAAAAGGGGGAGGGGTCGAAAGCAGAGAAGGGCAAATAAAGATATGGACATACAACATAAAGGAATAGACAGGGCATGATGTTTCCTCACTCATCCGCATCGTTGTAGATAGAAATCGCCATAGGGCTCTGTGTTCTGAAGCATTCAATGTAGTACTCCTACAATCCTGACTCTGTGTGCTGAAGCGTTCAATGTGGTACCCCTACGACCCTGACTCTGTGTGCTGAAGCGTTCAATTTTGTACCCCTACGACCCTGACTCTGTGTGCTGAAGCGTTCAATGTGGTACCCTTAGGACCCTGACTCTGTGTGCTGAAGCGTTCAATGTTGTACCCCTACGACCCTGACTCTGTGTGCTGAAGCGTTCAATGTTATACCCCTACGACCCTGACTCTGTGTGCTGAAGCGTTCAATGTGGTACCCTTAAGACCCTCACTGTGTACTGATTCATTCAATGTTGTACCCTTAAGACCCTCACTATGTGCTGATTCATTCAATGTTGTACCCTTAAGACCCTCACTGTGTGCTGAAGTGTTCAATGTGATACCCTTACGACCCAGACTGTGTGCTGAAGCGTTCAATGTGGTACCCTTAACACCCTCCCTGTGTGCTGATGCATTCAATGTTGTACCCTTACGACCCTGACTGTGTGCTGAAGCATTCAATGTTGTACCCTTAAAACCCTGACAGGCTACGGGTTTATTTATTCATAACAAGAGTCCAGCGAAAATGAGTTAACCATATGTGAAAAACTATAATACAGCAAATGGGATTTGATCCTAGTCCTCTCAGAAGGCACCAATTCGATAAAAAACGTAAATCGATACGTTTTCCGTATTGACCACACAGAATTGGCTTGAATACTGTTTGATGTTGTTTTATGATTTTTCTATATTAATAAGTCATGGATACTTCTATATTGTATTAGTGACAGACATTTGTGTATAGAAAATATCAAAACGGATCTGCTAGTTATTTCATTAACATTTTCTTTCATTTGTATCTTCTGTGTTAGTTCACAAACTCCCATTGAATCTCTCTTATAGCACGACAATGGTACTACAAGATTTACAGCAGGATGTAATCAAGAAAACTGAAAGGTATTGTCACCATTCTATTTGCGTTAATGGCCCCACGCATTCGATTTCGGCGTGGGCGCATGACATTCATAATGTACATCCGTGTGTGGATACATAAAAATATAACTCACGGTATACTATGGCACATTTAATAAACAAAAATAATAGTAAGTGTGGGAAATATATTTTAAGCAATTTATTGACATATAAAAGCACTATTGTTGACTTTAAACCAACTTTTGTCTAATTTCCTTCCCTCTTTTCAACAAGTGTCAAACATGTTTTTAACATACGTGCTTCCTCCTCTATTTGTTGACATAATTTATATATATCTACATTACAGCTCATTAGTCAAGATAAAAATAACGTATGTTTATCTAATTAGCGCTGCCTTATATTTATAACTAACAACTAATCTGGAAACCTACAAAATTTGTGGCACTTTTTGTGGATGTTTGTACTGTTGGAAGAAAAATGAATTGCTATAAGGTTGTGTATAATGGTAGTTAATATATAAACATCACATACCATCACTTGTACTAACATATTTTCAAGTACATAGAATAGGGATATATTATGCAGACTATCATTTTAAGTGTTGCTGTTAGGCGAAGAAACGAGGATATAGCGTTGAAACCCGGAATCTGCACATATCAAAATATTATATATCTATGGAGTTTTCCACATTAGTGGCAACGGTTTGAGTAATCCCAGGTATTTATCTGCTTTATTTTTCCATCGTGGTCGGCAAGATACTACTGGTATGTAGTCATCAGAACTAAATGATGTGTTCTAGTTTGCTATTTGCTATTCCCGGTTATTGAGTGCCTGTCCCGATTTACACCTACGCATTATACATACTACTAACTAACAGTATGTCTGGAACAATCAATGGCAGGTAGTTAGAGAAGGACCTGATCATGTGAGGAAGGTAGAGAAGTACCTGGTCAATGGCAGGTAGGTAGAGAAGTACCCGATCAATGACAGGTAGATAGAGAAGTACCTGATGAATGGAAGGTAGGTAGAGAAGTACCCGATAAATGACAGGTAGATAGAGAAGTACCCGATCAATGGCAGGTAGGTAGAGAAGTACCCGATAAATGACAGGTAGATAGAGAAGTACCCGATCAATGGCAGGTAGGTAGAGAAGTACCCGATCAATGACAGGTAGATAGAGAAGTACCTGATGAATGGAAGGTAGATAGAGATGTACCCGATCAATGACAGGTAGATAGAGAAGTACCCGATCAATGACAGGTAGGTAGAGAAGTACCCGATCATAGTCACATAATAGTAAAATAGGAGTTTCTGACGACTCCTCGTACGTTGCGTTTCGTCATGACTGCTTCATTGCATTCCGAGAATGTATGTAAACAAATTATTATCACCGTGATATTTTTTGGGAATATGGTAATACTAAAATATCTATCTATCTATCTATCTATCTATCTATCTATCTATCTATCTATCTATCTATCTATCTATCTATCTATCTATCTATCTATCTATCTATCTATCTATCTATCTATCTATCTATCTATCTATATGTCTGTCTGGCTGTCTGTCTGTCTGTCTATCTATCTATCTATCTATCTATCTATCTAATATATTTATATATCTGTCTCGATGTCCATGTCTGTCTATTTAATATATCTATATAATGATTTATTTATATATATAGTACAGTTTGTGTGTGTGAATTATATGCAAGCGTTATGCGTGAGTGTATGTATTTGAAAGAATGTTGGGTGTGCGTGTACATTTTTGGAACAAAAAATGATGGGAAACTATGAAGATACAGTCAAGGTGTTATGAACATGTGTCAGGCTCGTGGATGCACTATCCCCGGTGCGACGAGGATCCTCTAGGGACCAGCAAGGGGTTGATTTGCCGTGTGCAGAGAATAAAGGGAGTCTGTAGGCGTACGTGTCACAGAGGGCACAGACATACGGTGTACACTTGTATCAAACTAAGTTTCTAATGTCATCTGGCAGTCACGGAACAAGAACAACAACTCTCACCCTGACTATATCAACAGGCAGACAGTAAGATGCATACCGAATGAGAGACAAGGAGATGAGTACAAGAGAGAAAGTATCAGACATTGCGATGGATAAGCTAGTTGTCGGTTAGTTCCGTATTAGAATCAGCTGTTAGGCTGCAAACGTATTTGATCTGAAATGGAGATTGTTTTATGATGAAGTGCTAGGACCAAGTGTAGCGGGTTATGTGGGATGCGTGTGTAGTTCTTGTTTATGAATGTATGTTTGTGGGTAAGTCAATGTGAGTCTGTCAATATATGTGTGCGTGTGTGTGTATGTTAGTGAATATGTTTCAGTGAATATGTGTGAATGTATGTTGACGAAAAACTATATTTTCTGATTGTAAATGTATGCATGTGTGTATGTTCACGTTTGTTCGTGTGTCGGTGTGCACGTGTGTTAATGTTTTCATGCGCAAGTATCTTAGTGAATGTATGTTGGTAATCACGTGTGTCAGTGGTTGTGTGGACAAGTGTCTTAGTAGGATGATTGTACAAATATGTTCATAATATGGGGACCTTCTAGGTATATTAGTTGAACCATTTACATCTGGATCACACGGATGCGTGTATCATTTGCATTCTGATCACAAGAATGCGTGTATCATTTCGGGCTGTGACCTCTTGTTGCATTTATTCCAGGTGCATTTATTTCTGAGATGAATGTGAGTTATTAATTCACACAGTGGAATACCTGTTCTGTGGAATGATCTTAGTACTTCCATTACCAGTTTGTTTGTGAAGCGTAATATTCATAGGGAAAACCGAGTATAATCCAAGTCAATCCGCGTCGCCATCTGAGCCATTTTGTGTTAGTGAATGTGTGTTAGTTAATATAAGCGAATAGATTAGTATTATTTACTGTAACAATGAGTGTGTATGAGTGATATTGTTCATATTACAGACAAGAGAGAGAGAGAGACAGAGAGACAGAGAGAGACAGAGAGAGCACCAACATGTGAGGAACAGAGACAGTGAGAGCAAGAACATGTGGGTACTGGAAGTCAGTACACGTATTTGTACTTAATTCTATTGTTTTGAATATTCTCTCTATTTTTTTTTCTTATGAAAACAAATATGAAGATGTGTGAACGGTACATTATTCCCTGTGAACATGGTCGTAGAGACAGTCGTACGGGTGTGTCTTTTAATACATTAAGAAAATGTTAATTCACTAAATGTTCTGTGTATGCTCGGGGTGTTATATTCCGTGTGCAATTAGTTGTACTATTTAGCATAATTGTTTATATGCATAATAAAAGTGTGTATACGCATGGAATTGATAATTTAGAATGTGGATACACAGAAGAATAGGGAGAACTGTGTGGAAATAGAAGAAAACGAACAAAACGTTTCTAATAACACTTAGTATGAGAACACAACTTTTAAAAGAAATGCTGTGAAACAAATAAATTATTGTGGACATATTAAAAGACATGACACATTGTTGAAGACCGTTTCTTGAGGGTAAAGGCTAGGGGATGCGATCAAGAGGTATGCAGAGATACAAGTGGGAGAGAAACATCACGAGATGGATGGGGTACAGTCTAACAGAATGCACCAAAGAGGTAAGAGACAGGGATTGTTGGAGGTTCGTTGCAGCTAACCTTCGTTGCGGAGACGACACTTAATGAAAGAAAGAAGACTTACAGAGAGGTTCTCACACTGTTGCCAGAAATGTTTTTATACCATGAATTGACTCAATTGAAAGCACTCAATTATGTCTTCTAGTTCATTGTCGTTATAGGAACTGCATGAACTACAAAAGACAGTGAGTTTTATTAAGGAGACAGAATTACAGATATAGACATGTTTCAAGTGAACGAAAGAAGAAGAAGAAATTGTCGTTATACATGTTTCTGAAATATACATTAATGTAGAATAGATGTAGCATTTTATAATTCTAATATTTCGTTTTCGTGCGTCATCTTTTTTTATATGTTCTTGTTTTCCTAATTTCATTGAACGTAATGTTTCATGATATCCATATTCTTTCATTTTCTCTGTGAAACTTCTAATGAACGACTGCCATCAGTTGTGGTTACGTGTCCAAGATATTGATAATGATTGACTAAAAATATTTTATAGTAACCCAAATTAAAACTGCCTTCGGATCTAAATTAAGTACTTACACAATATCAACAAGAGAAAAACATTGACTACAATCACGTTGTCATATTACCTCATATTTTTCCAATGCCATCCTGTGCCGTTTCCAGTTACAGGGGATATTTTTCTTGAGATTTCAGTTAATTTTGAACTGTCCTACTTATGTGTTCATTCCCACCAAATACAGTTTCTAAATTCTGAACTTAGCTTAAAGAATTGGTAACAGTAACCTTAATATAAGATAATAAATCTGATTATAAGAAAATATAATACTATTAGATTATTGTTGAAGTTGTCTATCTATATATATCTATACGCTATGACCCTTGTTTGCCTTGCGGCGTCAGGGTAGGAAGAGTTCTCTGGAGATGGCATTCTTGTGCGCTGCTTGTAAGCTTGTTCCTGTGGCTTCTTTGATTTCTGTGATCCATCTTTTACATGGTCTGCCTCTGGCTTTATAGCCATTATGTCTATGTGTCATGGCCATCTGTGGCATGCTGTCTGTCGGTGGTCTGGAAGCGTGTGAAAACCACTTGATCTGTTGTCTTTTGATGTGTTCCAATACTGGTATTGCTTTCGTTATCTTTCTGATGTTATCGTTTCTAATTCTATCTCTTAATGACACTCCCAGTATTCTTCGTAGATATTCCATGTCTCGATGTTCAAGTTATCTGACATATATAAGTAAGTCTGGACGTGTATTCTAGAAACTGTATTTGGATACTGCACATGGGGTATATAAATGCCATGCATTATATATGATATTCCTAAGGAGCCGCTTATATGGTCCATGACCAGAATATTAACACTGTGCTGTGGTATTCAACTCGTAAGAGGTATTAAGTAGATTTGTTAAGTGAAGTTCGTTGTCCCATTTCAAAAATTAGTTATCCAAAACCATACTGAAATCGGATATGTCATGTTGAAGAGCGCAGTTATTTCTGCCTAGCTGTAAACACAACAGAGAGCGTTTCCTTATCTGGCCTGATATCACACACATGAGTTTGACAATAACAGCAGAAGAGAGAATAATACTAATTAGATAACATTATGAAAAGTCATAAAGACATGTATATCTAGAATACGATGTTAATTGTACATGATTATAGTACATTCAAGCAAACTCAAACAGAATGTTGGTCAGCTATTTTAGTAATATTGGTTATCTAGTCACATAATTTATCATTAGATATCAAGATCAACTTTTATCATTTTAATGAGATCAAGAACAACTTTTATCATTTTAATGAGATCAAGAACAACTTTTATCATTGGGTGATATCAAGAACAACTTTTATCATTGGATGATATCAAGAACAACTTTTACCATTGGATGATATCAAGAACAACTTTTATCATTGGATGATATCAAGAAAAACTGTTATCATTGGATGATATCAAGAACAACTTTTATCATTGGATGATAACAAGAACAACTTGTAAGAACACACATTCCTTGTCTTACCTATGATACTGTAAGAATATTATCCACGAGTTACATTGACGTTTAATTGATAACACATAACCGTGTATTCAGAAGGTCTGCATTTGTGATCTTGAACATGAATTCCCTATACGATATTATGTAACCGTTTCCTAAATTTTGCTTAGGTCACTGCTTCCCAACCTTTTTTCTACCATGCCCTACTTAAGTCTTTCTACAATTCTGATGCCACTCCGCCCCCCCCCCTCTCCTCCATGTAACGTATACATATTTTGTATATTCAAAAATTGAATTATTATATAAATGAAGCATAATGAAGCCCAATAATACGTGTTAGAATCCCCCCTCCTTCCCTGAACAGCCAAATTGCCCCTCTTTGGAGCGCGGGCCCCACGTTGAGAAAAACTGGGTTAGTTAAACATTTAGGATAGTTCCATCGCAAATAATAACACTACTGTAGAGATGTTCACATAAAGGAACCGTAAATAAACAGCAGTGATAAATTTATTTCTAAATAAAGACATTAAGATAGTAATAAAATAGGACGGTGTGGCATGTTCACAACTAAGCAATCCTATCTTACTGGGCATTGGGAAAAAGAACAGTTTTAAAATGATATTTCGGGCAGGTGGTCGTTAATGACTCCTGACTGTTACGTTATAGAAACAGATGTTGAATGTGCTGAAAAGTGGTTGTTTTGTTCTAGAAATGTTTGCGTAATCAGGAAGCTAGAGAGATATTAGATGGCGGGTAAAGTGGTATGCGCGGTGACTATGAATATTACATAAATATCTTTTATGAAGATTATTGGTCGAGAAGTTAGAGTGTTGGTCTCACACTAGTGAGGTTTTAGAGTTCGATCCCCGCTAAGGACTATTTTTTTTTTCTGTTGGAGGGTAAATTTAAAAAAAACCAAAAACTCACCCTTTACATGACTTGGCGACAACAAGTGCATGCGGCCTTTATCACACATCGATTCAATCCCCTCCCTGAAACTCAACGGGAAAAATGCAGTATTGATAGTTTTTATTCCCACGTCTTACAGAATGCTCATTGCATTCCAAATGGTTTCCGACAGTATGCATTGTATCCGGCTGTATAATTTGAATCCAACAATATGCATTGCATCCGGCTGTATAATTTGAATCCAACAGTATGCATTGCATCCGGCTGTATAAATTGAATCCAACAGTATGCATTGTATCTGACAGTATGCACTGTATCCGACAATATGTATTGCATCCAAATGTTAGTCATTTCATATCACACATTGTGTACCTGAAAGAACTACCTGAAGACAGATGTGATGGGCCACTGGTTGAAATACAAGCATTACATAACAAATTTCCATTCTCTGGACCATATCCTGCTAGAGAGCTGGACAATATCATGTAGGACTATTGTCTGGTTACAATAGCGATAAAGACATAGTTTGAGATTGACCGCTGAAGAAGAAGAAGTGTACTTGCTAAAAACTGGGTTCAAAATTCGTAGATTGATTTCATTTCCCTCAGTTTTCCACATATATAGTTTACTTCTCTCATCGACGAGCACGCTTCTATATGATTATAACGGCACGACATTTTAAATTTCTGAATGTATAGGTTTTAGTTTTGTGGTACTTTAGTACATTTTTCATGGTCTAAATCATCGTAGCAGTCGACCACGTTGTGCACATGTGATGGTGTGTGTATGATGGTGTGTGTATGATGGTGTGTGTATGATGGTGTGTGTATGATGGTGTGTGTATGATGGTGTGTGTATGATGGTGTGTGTATATGATTATATTATATGGGATTTCTTATCTGACATCACGAGCAAAGGTCAACATCGGCCTTTCGCCTCCCTCCCGAGGAATTATTAGAATATGACTGTTAGTACGAGGATCGTAGCTAAAAGGTGGGTCGACCTTCCACCATCCCCTTTACGATTTTATAGAAAAAGTGGGTAGACCTTCCTTCTTTTTAATTAGCGTTTTATGGAAAACATGGGTAGACCTTCCCCCCTTTCTTTCAACGATTTTATGGAAATGGCGTGTAAACCTTCCTCCTTCCTCTCAACAATTTTATGGAAAAGGTGGGTAGACCTTCCCCTCAACGATTTTATGGAATAGGTGGGTAGATCTTCTCCCTTTCCCTCAATTATTTCATGGAAGAGGTGGGTAGATCATCCTCCTTCCCCTCAATAATTTTATGGAAAAGGTGGGTATACCTTCCTCCTTTCTATCAACGATGTTATGAAAAAGGCCATAAACAATCTAATGAAAACGAAGGAACTGCAGTATAAATGCTCTAATTACCTTTTTTAGTCCCCCCCCGCCAACCCCTATACTAAAGATATATCAGAGACCTTGATAATTATTTATCTTGTAAACATAAGAAAATAGCGAACTACAGATTGTGATCAACAGCGCAACAAATCCTGACTGGACGTGGTGTTTGAAGAAAATATTGTGATATCGTTACTACTGCATAGAATATCGGTACTTCGCATCAAAGAACCACAAAACATTCATCAAAATTCTCCCTGACATTCGGAAATTTCGATAGAAAAAATACAGATTTTTCGATCACTACGGATACAACAATTAAACAATTAATATTATGCGGCATAAACTCACATTGGAATCACATTTTCAAATACATTAAATCATGGTTAGCGGATAATACAACAATACTTGCAGTATAGACATCACTTTATGAAGCTTCACCATCAGCAATGGAAACACGAGGAACCGTTGCTTGTGCTTGTCAGTTGGTTCCCGAAGTCGATATCCACTATGTCTGTCTATAGCAGCTGTTTCTCAACATCCACTTGACTAGCACTCTTCCCCTAAAAGAGCACATTTATGTTGCAATTGCACCCAAAAAAACACATAGTGGTTGATGTTTCAACGAAGAGAGAAATAATGCAATACATGGAAAACATACAGAATCAGACTGACGATAGAATCAAACAGAAAGAAAACATACATAATCAGACTCACGATAGAATCAAACAGAAAGAACACATACATAATCAGACTCACGATAGAATCAAACAGAAAGAAAACATACAGAATCAGGCTAACGATAGAATCAAACAGAAAGAAAACATACAGAATCAGGCTGACGATAGAATCAAACAGAAAGAAAACATACAGAATCAGTTTGAAAAACATGAGTCTTTGTAGCGCTTCTTTTGGCCACCTTGAGATCGTGTGCCCTTCTCCAGCTCACCATAGAAAAGTATCTTTGGCAGACGATGATCTGGCATACGCATCAAATGACCTGCCCAACGAATCTGTGTCTGCATCAGGATGGTGTCAATGCTGGGGATACCAGCTCTATCAAGAACAGTGGTATCTGGAATTTTGTCTTGCCATCTGATGATCATAACATTTCTGAAACAATATGTATGAAAATGATTGAGTTTTTTCACCTGACGTCTATACACAGTCCATGTTTCACTAGCGTTTAACAGCACTGGAAGTACCACTGCTCTGTAAACTTTCAGCTTAGTCTGTAGGTTAATGCCATTTCTACGCCAAACATTTGCGTACAATCTGCCGAAAGTACTGCTTGCTTTGGCGATCCTTGTATACACTTCATCATCAACGTTGGCATTTTGTGATAACGTACTGCCTAGATATGTGAATCTATTCACAACTTTCAGTGCTACACCATTTACCTTTATGCAGGGCTCGAGATAGCTTTTGCCAAGTGCTGGTTGTAACATGACTTCTGTTTTCTCTGTGTTAATGGTAAACCCAAAGTTGGTACAGACTTTGGAGAATCTGTCTATAATACATTGTAGATCAGTCTCAGTGCTGGCATTTAGGGCACAGTCATCAGCAAATAGAAGATCCCTGATTGTGTGTGATTTAACTTTGGTTTTTTTCTCGGAGCCGCCGAAGGTTGAACAATTTTTCTTCTATGTGATAGGTGATGTTTACTCCCAGGTCCAGATCTCTGAAAGCATCATCCAACATAGCAGAATACATGATGCTCTCACTAGCTAGGGTGTGACATTACTGTACGCCTCACTAGATAGGTTGCCATGTTTACTAGAGATGTGCTATTGCATTCCTCATTACATAGAGTGTTATATTTACACGAGTTTTGTTATTTCTTAGCCTCATCAGATGGACCATTAGTGAGACTGTCATACAGTACTTGTGAGATATGATGTCATATAGATAGATCGGTATGTATAGTGCACGTCGTGCTATGTGACGGCGAGATACAAAGCACGCTTGTGACAGCCAAGATGCCAGGATAAAATACCGCATCAGGATATTCTGTGTCCGGACTGTTAAGACAAGGATATCTTACTACTAAAGGTATTTAGACTGCCCATGAAATCAATACAGCCAAAACATGCTGGGTTGATGGCTATGTCCTGAAAAGGATATTGTACCACTTTCATTTTCTTGATAGTGTAGAATATACTTGTTTGATCCACGGTGTGATATAGTTATGATTGTGAGAAATAGTGTCATATTGTTGTGTTTCTCTGTGTGATGAAATAGTGTGTAATTGTTTTGGTGTGGTATAGTTGTGTATGTGCTGGTTTATTACGATTCTGTTCAAGTGTCTGGATGGTGCAGTTATATGTGCGTAGGGTACATCATGATGTAACTCATTGTGATGATGTAATCATTACATAATCTCCATCTGCGTGTGCTGTATAGGCATGTATGTTTGGTAGAGATTTAATCATTCAATAATCTCACTCTGTGTGTGTTGTATAGTCGTGTATGTTTGGTAGAGATGCATTCATGTGCGTAATGGTGTAAAACTTCCTGAATTTGTGCAGATCAATTTAAAAATAGAATATTTTTGCATTTCGAATTTTTGCATTTCAAATGATGTCTCTGTCGTCTACGTTGTTACTGATGTCCAGAGAAAGTATCAAATCATCAGCTATGAAATAGAATACAGCCGCGACAATGGAGTGGAAATCAATTTAGAAACGTGATATGTAGAGAACACACTATTAGAAATCAACATGAAAATATAGATTGACAAAAATGAAACTAAAAAACACGATAGTAGAAACGAGAGACTGAAGGAAAGTAAGTGCTAGATTGTAAGCTGTTCATCTTGTGATGTTACTCTCCCACTTGTATCTCTGCCAACTTCTTGCTCGTCTCCCTTCGACGTTACCCTCAAGCAAGGTTTCCAACAAGGTCTCATGCCTTTTAATTTGTAGAAAATATTTCATTTGTGTGAAATTTATTTCCTTTAATAATTCTTTCTTCATATGTTGTTAGAACCACTTTATGTGTTCTCTTCTCTATCCAAGATATTCTCCCTATTTATCTATATATCCACATCTAAAAGGCATCAATTCTGTTTTTTGTGTTTATTGTCCATGTTTTTGAGCCTTACATTAATATAAAACATATATATCATTTTATAATTCGTATGGGGTGCAAAGGGAACGCATTGCTCTAGGCGGACCCAGGGTTAGCAGATAACCAAGATCCCAAATGTACCTCCACGCTGTGCACCCTGGAAACAGAAATACAGAAGCTCGAGCTGATTCTGGCCAAATCATTTGGGGATCGTGTCCGAGAATGTGGAGGTAGCAGATGGAAAGATATTTGACTGCATAAGAGACAATATCTCCGACACCACCAGCATCACCACATATAGCGACACTGTCGACATACAGTGAAGCTAGTCAGTCCAGTACGAACATTGGAGGGGCGGCCAATGTAAAATGCACGTAAAGGTATATGCATCGCGAGAGACAAATAGATTTCATACCGAGTACAATGAAACAATGAAAGGGCAGAACAGCGCTAGAGGGCAGCGCGAACTGCAAATAGAAAGTGAAAAGTCTCTAGGAAAGGGAAACTACAAGCTCTGTCAGCTCGAGAAGAGCATCTAGTTACATGTGTTCCTTACAGGCAGAGACCATTCATTGGCGTCTGGTAAAACAAGAAGACATAATCTTCTATAAACGGAAATATGCTCGCGAAGAGAAAAGGTACTGTACCCGATGGGCTTAGACAAGAAAGGGACAACGATGGTAGTCCTGGTCCAACTCTACTGTCAAGGTTTCCTATACCGGAAGTACACTTGCAGAGAGAAAGGGTTCTGTACCCGATGGGCTCAGACACAAAAGGGACAACGATTTAGCCATAGCCCAACTCTACTGTCAGATTTTCCTACACCGGAAATACACTTGAAGAGAGAAACGGTTCAGTACCGATGGGCTCAGGCGCTATTGAGACAATGCCTTGCTCTCAAACGCGTGGTGTGAGACTCGAACTCGGACAAGGGGTACACGATGTCGGTGAATGACACCTCGGCTAAGAGGGCGAAAGAGCCAGGGTCCAACTCCTCTGTTGAGTTCTTCCCCTTAAGGAACCATGCTCACGGATGAGAAACGGTTCAGTACCCAATGGGCACAGCACGTCCAATTACACGAGGCAAGTCATAGACAGTGGAACACCTCGTGCGAGTCAGACGAGAGCAGAAATCGTCTGGGCGAAGAGTCGCCACTACGCGTGCCTGGAGACAAATATGGAGGCTGTCACAGGCTAAGGGTAGCCCACCCGAACTGTCAAGGCATGCCGAAATCGGATGTGCTAGGCCTACAAGGCGCATAACGTTGGCACAATGTAATCACGCTCCCGGCGGAAATCGCACGGATATCCGTGATGGTTACAATGGAGCGAACGCAAAATAAACAAACAAAACATAATTCGTATTTTAGCATGTTTGTAATTAGTTTAGATTTAAATAATGTCCTTATGTCATTAAAAGTCCTTTTAGCTATTCCTATTCTCTTTTTAACTTTGGTCACAACTGCCATTATTATGTATCAAAAATATTGATAATATTCTCGTGTTGTAGTTTATCTCCATGTATTTTTTACTTTTAGCATCTGTTCTTCTCTGATTGTGCTGATTATCATGGTTTTTTTAAATTTTTGGATGTTTATATCCAACCCATATTCTTTACTTGATTTATTGACTTGATCTATTAGTCTTTTATGTAGGATGTCGTATTTATGTTAGCTCGCTCAGTCCAATATCTCAACTGACATTCCGACAATTGGTATTTAATATTGTCATCATCATGAAACATCGCATATTTTAGTGTATTCTTGATGCCAAAACTATTTTTTCTGTACTGAAATAAGATATGAAGTTCGTGCAGAAAATTGCATGTCTCCAGTTGAAAAGGAGAGTACTCTGTGACAGACGTTATTGCACTGCATGCAAACACATAGGTACCCAATGTGCTTTAGCAGGTGGCGAAATCTATGCATGCTACTAATTCCCTTAGTTCTTTGAATATTATAACCTCGCATGAGGTCCTACATCACTAATGTCAAGTTTGATGCCAAAATTTCTCAAGTATCAAGATTATTGAGGGATCAATCTTGGGAAATTTCATCTTCCGTGTATGTGACTAGAATCCATGTCCTGGGATTGAAGCGTGGTATTGAAAACAGCGAGCGTCATATATGAATCAAAAAAAGAATTTCCAGACAAAACAGAACCTGAACATTCATTTACTGCATGCTGAAGACTATTCTGAATGTAATATGATGATAATGTTCTACTTGTAGTTTCTCTCCATGTATTTTTACGTTTAGCACCTGCATTTCTGTGACTTTACTCATCATCATGGTTGTTTTTTTTTTTGGTCGAACAACGACATATGGCAGTACCACTATAACATGGATATCTAGTCCATATTCATTATTGCATTATCGATCTGTTCTGTTAGTCTTTGTAGTTCATGTTCACTTTATGCTAAAAAACAGTGCCATCTGCATATATCAAGGTTGTTTATTTGTTATCCCACTGATCTTGAGTCCTGTAATTCCATGTTTAAAGATATTATCTATGTAAATATTAAATAGGGTGATAAAATACACCATTATCTTACCCATCTTCTTATTTCTATAAATAGTGAGTAGCTGGTTTTACACTTTATTGATGCAATCTGTTCCCAGTACATATTTCGAATCAGTCTATTGTCTTTTCAATCTATACTTATTTCTTGAAGACATTCAATTCATTTTTCATGTTTTACTCTTGCGAATGACTTGCTATAGTATGTGAAGGAAATATAGATACAGTTTTCACTTCTATATACTTATCTATCATTAGTCGGATACTAAGTATAGCTTCTCTAGTTCTTTTGTTTTTCCTAAAACCGAACTGCTTTTCATCTACCTCATTATCTATATTCGTTCGTGTATTATCTTGAGTAGTATTTTGGTTACATGACTCATCAAACTTATTGTTCTATATTCTGTACAGTTCACAGCCCTGGACTTTGCTTTGCGTTGCCGTGGTATAATTGTGTGTGATAATCGTACTGTGCTGTTAATAATTCATGAACCCATTTAGGCCCCAGAGAACTCATATACAATAATGAGTACATTAATAATGAGTACATTAATAATGAGTACAAGAAACTACAGTTATCAGAACGGCTACCCAAATAACATAAATTATAATCCAATTCAAACACAAGATTACATAAGATAACCGTGAGTGCAATGTACATAACAAAATATACAAACTTGCCCTGTTGGGGGTATATATTTTTACAAGAGAAATAAAGACAATTATAAACATTAGCGTTATACCAACACTAAACATAACATTAACAATTGATATATAGATACAAAGTATGCATAATATTGTACTATAGGGTTCATTATTTCTAGAAAATCTACCGCAGACAGTAATTATTCTCACTGGTTTCCTCGCATGAACAGAGAGGGTCAGAAATAGATAGGAATGTGGTTTAGATTGACAGAAGGAATAAATAGGAGTAATACAAACCAACACAGATTTCTACTTAGACAAGTGTTGCGTTATATTATTCTATTAATAGTTTCCAGTTGAACGAGAGAGAGAGAGAGAGAGAGAGAGAGAGAGATATGTAAATTGGGAATTATTCAACAATTTACAAATACCTTTGCGTCATAGTGAGTTACGATGATAAAAATTGCATGAACAATATTCGTGTTATAACGGTTAAGCCATATGTCTTGTGTGAATGCGTTCGCGGTTCGATATCGTGTAGTGACGTTGTTTTTATAAGTGCATTTTATTGGCCCCTGGGATTACAGCTTGATTGTATGTAGTTATGCGCTTTTAGCGGCACTATGAGCGACGTTTCTGTACTGCGCTATTTAGGACCAAGCACGTATGGGAACCAAAGTACATAACAGCAGAAATATATATGTTTTTAATTCGTATAAAGATAATTACAGTTTGTCTTTACTGCCACTGTAAATTTGATGTAATCTTTTTTATTCTGATTCTCATTGCAGGTAATGCTAATAAATATAATACAATTATAAATGCGTCAAATAAAATAATTGCATCTGTTTTTATAAATATAAGTTAGTAGGCTATTGGTCAAAGTAGTTAATAGGCTATCAGTTGACGTAGTTAGTAGGTTATTGGACAAAGTAGTTAGTAGGTTAGTGGACGAAGTAGTTAATAGGCTATCAGTTGACGTAGTTAGTAGGTTATTGGTCAAAGCAGTTAGTAGGCTATTGGTCAAAATAGTTAATATGCTATTGGTTGAGTAGTTAATAAGCTATTGGTCAAAATAGTTAATATGCTATTGGTTGAGTAGTTAATAAGTTATTGAACGAAGTAGTTAGTATGATATTGGTCAAATTAGTTAGTATTAGGTCAAATTAGATAGGTGAAAATAGTTAGTAGGCTATTGGTCAACGCAGTCAGTATGCTATTGATCAAAATATTTAGTAGTCTATTGGTTGAGTAGTTATTAAGCTATTGGACGAAGTAGTTAGTAGGTTATAGGTCAAAGTAGTTAGTTGGCTGTTTCTCGAAGAAGTTAGTATGCTAGAAAGTGGTTCAGCATGGATGGCCGTTCTGGACAAGTGTATTGTAATCGGTACATCTATCAGTTCGACACTGCAGAGCCTCTTTGAATCACTGCCCTACAGTCATATCGGTAGATACCATTTTCTACGTAATTTTTCGGCTTGTTTTCTATCATCGATATTTGATTGTATTTTTTCAGTTTATGTTGGTTTATGTTGTTTCACCTCCGACATTCTAGTTTGTGCTCTTCTGGTGTGTTATTTAGTAATCTGTCATGTGAACGTGGACATTCTTTACTCGGCATATTATGCTTTGTATATGTTCTTGAAAACGACCTTTCGGTCGAAGTGTCGATTTGTATGAGTTGTCTGTATTACCAGCGATTAGAAAAGCTTGACTACCCTGTTCCAAGTGTTGCAGTAGTTAGTATGCTAATTTTCCCTATAGATAGCAGGAAATTGGGCGAGGAATTTAGTTGTCTAACGATCGCAGTAGTTAGTAAGCTATTTGTCGCAGCAGTTAGTAGGTTATTGGTCGCAGTAGTTACAATATGACTCTAGTATTAATATTACTACGTTACTAAACTATTCATCGCAGTAGTTAGTATTCTATTGGACGCAGTAGTTAGTTCGCTATTTGATGAAGTAGTTTTTAATTAGTTCGCTATTTGATGAAGTAGTTTTTAATTAGTTCGCTATTTGATTAAATATTTTTTTAAGTACGTTATTGCGTGTCTTATATTGAAACAATCAAATATGCATCGATATTAGACACAATTATATATAGTTATTTTGTATTAGGTTGTTGATTATTCTCCTCGCACACTGCACATGTCCATAGGTGATTAACTTTCCGGTTCAATAAATCTCTCAGTGTATAACGGCTGATGGTTCCAGTTCTATTTCGATTCAATGCTCTTTCTGAAATCTTTGTAGGTGTTCTGTAAGGTCCACGAGTAACTTTACTTCCGATTCACGCATTTTTGATATTGAGTCATGCCATTCATCTCCAAATTATATGACCGTTCGGACTTTCGAAGAGCAACGAGTATCTCCGCTCCATCAATAGGCTAAGCATCTGTTATGGTGGCGAGACCAGATAATTGGTCGGCTCGTTAGTTTCCCTCCACGCCCGCGTTGCCGGGGAAAGAAAAAAATAGGTTTTATTTCCGTAGTGATGCCCGCATTTGAACTTTAATGACTCTACCCATCCCCTACGTACGTCATCTGTTCTAACTTTCTGAATCATATTCATTAGGTCCCTTGGTATGAACACATGGGAATAGGCTTGCCATTCGAGCCAGTTACGTGCATGAGTTAAGGCAAATACTTCCATTGTGAGACTGATTGTTGTTGGATAGATGCGCCACTGGCTTCACGCACTGTTATTCCATGTGATCTGGCAGTAAAGGCCCATGCGAATCGGTGGTGACGTGTGACCGAGCGGTTCGTGTAAATCACAACATCCGGGTAATCGGCATGTTCGCAGATGAGTACCTTGACCTCAGCATCCAGACTCACAGGGCTGAGTTCCCTGCACTCTCTATTGAGTGTAATGATGGTCCTTACTGCCTCTTGAAAGACCTTAGAAATAGGTATCCATTCCTCGCCAGAAGTTATGCCTTCTGGAGCGCAAAACCTTTTCAATCTTCCACGACATGATAAATCCACGACTTTCCTCTCTTGAGCATGCTTCCCTTCACACGAGGGAGCTCACTGTGTAGTGGGTGGTCTATGTCAGAACTAACTCTGAGCTGCAAGTACATGCCACAGATCAATTATGTGACATGTGCTAGGAAAAAAAGGAGAAATCTCATAGCCACACTGGGTGTGTCCCTTGTGTAACCAAGGATGTTTCGGCCTCTTAATTTGTGTGTAACTGATGGCTATAATGGGGTCTGCATATTCAATGACAGGGAGAACAACAGCCTCATCTAAGATTACCAGCTGTGATTGTTTAGTAGTAGCCGATGTCATCACTCTAAGAGATGAAAATCATTTGCTGGCCTTTGCGATAACATGATCAACGTGTTTTAGAAAGCACAGATTACCATGAAAACGCACGCTCATGTATTGTATAGATGAGAACCTGATTAGATCGTACCCTCTCATCTCCACGGTCGGTGTCACAGACTTTACGATGTGATTGTTAAGAGAGAACCATGTCATCGCAGCCTTCTATTAGTTGATCAGTGGCATTACACCAGTAGGCGATACGGTCTATCTTATTTTGGAGTGACCCGACAGTTTCTGTTCTAACCCTTCCTTTCTGTACATAATGATTGTGTTCGCAAAAGACAGTGTTCTACCTCTTCTGTCAAGCTGCTGCTGTGTGGTTGCCACGGTGTAGACATTGAATAATACAAGTGACAGGGGATATCGCAACAGCACATGTTTCCAGACCTGCGTGAAAGATCTCGAATATGTCGTTGGTGAAAACAGCGGCGTGGCGCCATGTTTCTTTCTCAGACATCTGTAGCTTCCGATCCTGCCTGCGTAAAAATGCTGCTCTCTTCCAGGTCTAGATCGAAATGATGTTCAACAATCGTCTCAATGAGTTAGCCCGTGGTGTTCTGCATCGTTTTATCTTATGGTCCGCAAAAGAGAAGACGTACAGACATAAGAAATTTCATAGTTTGGAAATGTGCAATGTGAACAAAATAGGACCTAAAACAATATACATGGCATTAGTAAAAGTCACATACTATACCAAAACATGTCTGGCAGCATATAAACGATATGTTAAAAGGCATTAACATTAGTACAATAGTATCGTTATATAATATAATGCATTTGAATGTCAACATATGTTTCAAAATTGGTGGATATCCCTTTCAGATGAGGCGCAATACCCCTATGAGACACGAGCCCCCACAGACTAGAAGTTTAATTTTGAAGCCTTGCATAACCATGAGAATTAATGTATTTTTATTACAAAATAAGCTCTTAAGGAGCGCACCATTACTCATAGGAAACAAGAGCAGCATTTTAACTCATGGGGACACTAATAAAAAACACACACAAGCATTAAAAACAAATTAATATGAATATCAGAAAATAAGAAACTCAAAGAAATAGCATTATCCAACTTACATTAGAAATATGTATTTAAATAACAAAACTATATGTGGTATGTATCATATTTATACAACACACATTAGTACCACATACCAAATATAACACAGCATCGCTTCCAATTACTGAAGAAAAACATCAGCAATAAATGAAATTTATAGACAGCAAGAAAAGCTACTAAAAACGTGAATGTTATTTTGACACATGAACAATCTGTATTCTTCAACAAAAGAAATGTCTGGAAAAAATGTCAGATGTATCTACTTGAAACTGATAGAGCAGATTTTCTCTAACCTATTTCTGCGATCTACCTATTTCTGATCTATTATTGTAGATAGATCGACACACTATCGCATTCCCTTATTTTAATTTCTATTGTTTTCATTGTTGCTATTATTATACAAGTGGGAGAGTAACATTACACGATGGACAGGTTACAGTCTAGCAGAGTGCACCACCAAGACAAGAGACAGGAGATGTTGGAGATACGTTGCAGCCAACCTTCGTTGCGGAGACGGCACTTGATGATGATGATTATTATACACAATAAACAATACAAAAACATGGACAGAAGGAAAACATAACTGGTGTAAAAGAAAAATACTCTTCTATTAGTTCTCAAACTCCTAAACATTAGCAGGATGTAGTCCGAAGAATGGATTACGGTGTGTCTTGGTTTACTGTTTTGCTGCTATATATGCGCTTTTCGGCCAGACACATACTATTTCAACATGGATTCTGGGACACATGGATTCTTACAACATATATGAAGGTAAATAGTGTTGCTATTCCTTACTCCCATTTCAGGAAGTAGAAAGAAACTAATAAAGTAATTTTTCTCTTTAAAAATGTCAAAATGTGTAAAAAAAAAAAAAGCTTAATTGGTTTTAGTTCAACAGAATAGCTTTATGTCGCACATTTTAAACTTACTACTACTTATAAAACCATATTAGGATCCAGGCCTCAGCTAAAGTTTGGTTTCTATTATTGGTAGTGCATGCAGGATATTTTTATGTTCCCTATTATTTACAAATTCGTAAATAGCGTTATGTCTGTTTGTGATCTTTAATTGATTCGGCCTTCCTGGAAGTTTTATCGTCCCTGATACATTGTCCCTTTACACTACACTATGCCCACAAAGTGTACCCCTGCCCCTTTAACCCCCCCCCCCTTTCCTCATGGGGAGTGTAGTTGGGCGACATCACATACAATAGCTGTCACAACAGAACGCAACGAAGCCTTACATGATTACGATTACTTCATGATTATGCAGTGACTGGATTAATCTGTATATATTCAATTGACACACGAAATCACATGCTATTGATATTGATATCACAAACATAATGTATTGATTAAACTTAGTTCAACTGCTGATATAATAAAGTATATATATATATAATATAATATAATTGCCATGCTTTGAAACCATTGTCAAAGTTGTGTTGTCTTAATTGGTTCTTGTTTTCTTGATAAAGGTCCCAATATGACAGACACGTTGATAATTGTCTTTGTTCTATGTTTTGTTGTTATTTCTGATTATTTTATACTGATAGTTATTTAGTAACCTGCATACTTTATTTAGTATTTACCTATAAAAGTATGATAAGTAAGTTGGATAAAATGTATGATTAGTAAGTTGGATAAAAAGTATGTTAAGTAAGTTGGATAAAATGTATGATTAGTAAGTTGGATAAAAAGTATGTTAAGTAAGTTGGATAAAATGTATGATTAGTAAGTTGGATAAAAAGAATGTTAAGTAAGTTGGATAAAATGTATGATTAGTAAGTTGGATAGAATGTATGATTAGTAAGTTGGATAAAAAATGATAAGTAAGTTGGACATAAAAATGATAAATTGGATAAAAAGTATGATACGTAAGTTGGATAAAAAGTATGATAAGTAAGTTGGATAAAAAGTGTGAAAATTACGTTGGATTAAAAGTCTACCAACAACTTTTTTGCTCATGAACTCCCAATCACCTGAAATAGCGATGTTTCACCATGCCATAATGTTAAGCTGTCTAGAATTTTCTCTCTGGGTCTCCCTATTAAACATCTTGCCTGGGCTATTCTGCATTAGACCTTTTTATTACGAACAATATCTAGTACATCTTAAATCTGAACTGTTCCACTATAAATATATGTTCTATCATTATATCTTATTTATCATTATATCTGGTTCATCATTTCATCTGTTCCATCATTATATGTTCCATCATAAGTATCTGTTACATCACTATATCTGCTTTATGATTCTACGTGTTATTATTTATATCTGCTCAATCATAATTATATGTTCTAACATTATATCTGTTCCATCATTATATATGCCCCATCATTATATATGCCCCATCATTATATATGCCCCATCATTATATCTGTTCAATCATTATATTTATTCCATCATTATATCTGTTCAATCATTATATTTATTCCATCATTATATCGTTTACATGATTGTACCTGATTCATCAGTGTACCTGTTTCGTTGAATTCAACAAATCACAAACCTTCTCCCAGTAAACATCCAGTGTATATTTTCTCAGAGCAAGAAAAATACCGCTGAAATGGTCTATCATGAATAAGTAACTCTGGTTATGCAGCGTGTATCTGGTTTTATTAAGCTAGCATTTGCCTGCACGGTGGTTAAAAACATCACAAGAATGTCTCGTTTGAAGCATGTGCTCTTATTGGTGTCAGAAAGTGTAGCTAGGAAATATGGCTATGGTGTTAGGATCAAGAAAGTTATATTTTGTTTAACATTTCCTGTAATTTTTATTATTAATATCGTGTTCTAACATGCAGCATTCATATTTTGTTGCCTGTTATATACCTCCATACTTCGGATACAGTCCCCGTTTCCTGTCGCGTTTACACGATTAATCACCATTAAATTAATGACAATGCATGGCCTTTTGCATCCTTCAGACAGTCATTTAGTAATAAGAAGAAGCAAGCCCTTGAATATTTTCACAGAAATGTGAGTTTTCAAGCCATCAAATCACAGAAGATATATACATTTTTTTGTCCTTTCTCTTTTTTCTTCATTATACTTAAACATATAATTTCTGAACAATGCTACTCTCGCACGCAAGTTCTGCCTCCAGACATCCCGAGTTTCGGCCGTGCTTTCCTAGTTTTTGGATTCTATGTGGAAGCCATTAATTGAGAATTTACAGATGTAATTATACCTCAGCATAGGTCTACCGCAGGTTCTATGGCCTTCAACCAGTACCCCGAATAATACATGTTTTGGGATGCGGCAGTTTGACATTATGCGGACAAGAACCAGCCAATACAATCTATTTATTTCCATGCCAGATGGTACCTGAGTGCGGCACAACTTGGTGATCTTGTCGTGCCATATAATGCTTACAATCTTGTGGACACATCTTTAGAGACAATAAGCTTTACATATTTATTTAATGCTGGTTGCTATATCTATTTATCCAACAATCTAATATATATATATATATGTATATATATATATATAAATATATATATATATATATATATATATATATATATATATATCAAGTAACATAGTCTTTCCACAACGTTGTCTTCATCGTGGATACTTTGAAAACTCTGTTCCAGGCAAGCAGGCCTGCGTTGGCTAGAGACATGTGCATACATTCTTTGATGTAGCTGGTCCATTGTCTTCTTGATGTCTTCTTCTTATATTCCCTGGCACTCTATCATACAGAATCAGTCTTTCGATACCATCGTGTCGCTTTAAGTGTGCACAATAATGTAGCTTCCTTTTTATGATGGTATATATAAATCATCTATGATTTAGTTTTATTAATTAAACATTTTTAATGTTCTTCCTTTTCTCTGTCCGTGATATCCGTATGATCTTTCTGTAGCACTTCGTTTCAAATGAAAATTTCTTCTGGATATTGTCTTGTTCAAAGTCCAAGTCGCGCATCCATATGTTGCCTCTGGGAAAACACATGATCTTAAAAGAGGGATATTTTACATTTATATAAACAGTTTATCTATTTATATATCTTTGTTCTGTATGTATCTCTTGGTCTTCCTTTCTCTATTGCCCATTTCGCCTTTACAGACGCAGGCCAGTTAAATCTATACATAGAGTATGAAGGTCTCATATTGCAACTTCTCTTGTGGTTGCTTTTGCCTGAGGTTCGAAGATGGTATCTTATCGCTCAGAGAGACTTTGGTGTTAGTAAACTTTTTCCAAAGTTCAGGACTGTGCCGTGATATGATGCAAAGAGGTAACCGCATCAGGTGGCAATAATCACAATACATTGTCGGAATTTCTAAGAAAAACCATCTTAGGTGGCTGCATTTGGAAGAGTTGCATCAAACTGGGAAAATCTACTGCACTGTCCTGTGCTACTTGATGTTAAATATTTTTCAGACATCTCATGTGAAACACCTTATATTGTATTGAACATGATTCCCATTTTTCTGACATACATACATCAATATGCAGATCACGCAGATCTGTTGATATATTTATATATTTCTCTATCTGTATGTGTGTGTCTCCTATATATCCATATACCAATTTTCTTATTTATAATACATTTGAATGTGCAAAAAATGTATCAAACATTAATTTTAGTTATAATTATTTATCGATGTATACACGCGTGTGCTTCCGTCTCTTAGATATTATACAACTATGATTCTCTGAGATCGTATACAACTATGATTTCTGAGATCATTTGCAACTATGAATCTCTGAGATTTTATACAACTATAATTCTCTGATATCGTATACAACTATCATCTATGATTCAATCACAACCACATTATACCACTGTATATTATATAATCATGAAACCGTCTGTTATGAATGTCTGCTTAACGATCAGCGCAGAAATCTGCACCACTAAGACAAGACTCCTGCAAGGTTTAGCCCCAGCATTTAACAACATGCTGTCAAATACATCTGGGCTCCCGGATTACTTCCACTTGATTTATTTGTGCTAACTTGGGATATGAACCAGCATCTAGAAGATACTTTTGAAACATTTAGAATGTGAAATGCTAACAAATGTGGAGTGTATCATACATGAGAAATAAACATATCAGTAATTATAGGGTGATAAGGCAGGAGTGAAATATATATATATATTAAATCGAGAAGTTAAATATTTGGACACATAACAATTTGTTGTTGTTCGTTCATCACAAGTGATGATGACCATTTGTTATATCCACTTTTGAAAATCCAATTTTAGTTATGTCCTTGATTATGAGTTCGTAGATGGCTAATGAGCCCTATTCGAGCTGTAAATGTCCTTGGATAGTTCGGACATGGAATGGCGACTGTAGACTGATCTTGGTCTATCCGTGACTTTCTAGCTGCTCTCCGCTGTTGATCTGCTGCATTTTTCTTCTTTTCACAAGATGATGCGCTCTTATTGATTTTAGAACTTCATGTAGATAAAAAAAAGTGCAAGTTCTTCCCATGTATCGTGGTCTATTTCAAAGGCTTTCAGTGAGTCCTTTAACGAGTCCTTGTAGCGCTTCCTTTGTCCACCTTGAGATCGTATACCCTTCTCTAGCTCACCATAGAGAAGTATCGTATTACATATACTGATACCGAGACGGTGCAGAAGAAAAGTTGTAGGCATTGAATTTCCACGAGTGTGCTTGTAATGAGGTACAGAACGGATTTCGACATTTTTGTTTCTTTATAGTGAGGTACAAAACGAATTTCCACGTGTTTGTTTGTTTATAGTGAGGTGCAGAACGATTTTTCACGTGTTTGTAGAGGTACAGAACGAATTTCCACTTGTTTGTAGTGAGGTACAGATCGAATTTCCACTTGTTTGTAGTGAGGTACAGAGCAAATTTGCACTTGTTTGTAGTGTGGTACAGAACGAATATCCACGTTTTTGTAGTAAGATATAGAAAGAATTTCTGCAAGGATGAAAACATGTCTGATTCAACTCACTCACAGTGCTGTCTAAAGAATATATTAAAAATAGTTAACGTTGCACATGTAGCCACCACTCCAACCAGCTATGAGCCCGAAGATGCGTAGGTACCATGTCAGAATACTCGGGATAGTTAATAAGGCTGTTGATACAATCGATATAGTGCATGTGCCTTGAATCCCATAACTATCTGAAAAATACCGCACTGAGTCATTGGTATATTGGTGTCAGGAATGAGCGTGTGAGTCATTGCCAGAAAGATTAATTGCCATCGCATTATTGTACGTCTCTATGAATATTACAGAACCACTGCCAGTGCCGGGATAGACATCGGAGTGGTCAACCGCGGTTGACTACAAATACTCGAGATCGCCATATTTTGCTGACTCACTTAACCCTTTATTATACCATTTAAGGTTTCCCCCATAATACACATATGATTTCTGAATATTACAAGTGTATTAGGTTCAGGTATACACAATCTGTAAGGAAAAAAATTAAAACGTTGTATATTAATGTTTCTATGGGCGTGGTACCCTTTTCTCTAGAATGTATATTTGTTATAAAACAGAGTATATTTATTACAAAAAAATTAATGCAGAAATAAACTAAAGTGATATCAATACTGAATATTTCATTTGAGAAAAATAACTAAAGTGAAAATAAATAAGAAACATATACCTTATAAAAATCCACATACATTTTGTATTTACACTTTTTTCTTCAAAATTTTTCTTTACAAATGTTAATACATGCATAATACCATACAAATCACGTATCATCTTGATCATTTCAAGGACGCTTTACAATGCCGCTAACATTTCTTGTGGATTCAGAATATATATCTATCCATCTATTGCCTAATCGCTGGTTGTGCTGTTCGACGTCACATCAATGAATGACGATCGGTTTCAAGTTATGGTGTATACCTACATTTGGTTGCTTGATATACAGTAATATTGTGACTTCTTAGAAAGTTATTAATTCACTGTATTCTTAATATGCCTCCTATTATTTCTATTTTCATGTTGTATGCTCTTGTTGCTGGTCTATAGTGGTTCATTCTCATTAAATGGTCGGGATATTATGGTTTCTGCTTTTCAATATATTTGACCACACGCATTTTTCCAATAATCTTTGTAATCGCTTAATGTTTTCCAAAATGCTCTACTGTTTGCTGCTGGCCAAATATTGTTCATTGTCATTAGGTCGTCGGACTATTTCAGGGTTTAGAATATGTAACCGCCTGTTCTATATTGCTATAGTTGTTATTCAAATAATTGGAGTGAAGTTAAGCTCAATTGTAACATGTGAATATGTTACAATCATTGCTTTTATGTCTTCATGATCAAATTCCGTCTCCGCAACGAAGATTGGCTGTAACAGACTTCCAACCTCCTCTATCTCTTGTTATGGTGGTGCATTCTGCTAGACTGTAACCTGTCCATCTTATGATGTCACTCTCCCACTTGTATCCATGTCTTCCTCTTGCTCTCCTCCCTTCGACTTTACCCTCAAGTAAGGTCTTCAACAAGGTGTAATGTCTTAAATGTGTTCAAAATATTTAACTCGCTTGATTTTTTTCCCTTTAATAATTCTTTCTTCATATTAAGTGTTGTTGAAACTTCTTTCTTTGTTTTCTTCTCTTTTAATGATGTTCTACCTGTTTTCCTATAAACCCACTTCTCAAAGGCATCAGTTATATCTTCTAGTTGTTTGTTTATTGTTACTGTTTCTGAGGCAAAAAAATAGATGTATCATTTTATAATTCTCATTTTTAACTTGTTTGTAATTTCTTTAGATGTCAATAATTTTTTTCATCATACCATTGAAAGTACGTTTAGCCATTCCTATTCTCTTTGCAATTTCCGTTTTACATCCGCCATTATTTGTGATTATGTGTCCAAGATTTTGATAATGTTCTACTTGTTGTAGTTTCTGTCCATGCATTTTTACGTTTAGCACCTGTTCTTCAGTGACTTTGCTGATTATCATGTTTTTTGTTTGTTTTTTTTGATGATTATTTCCAACCCATATTCTTTACATGATTCATCGACTTGATCTATTAGTCTTTTTTGTAGGATGTATTTATGTTAGATCGCTCAGCTCCCATATCTCAACTGACATTCCGACGATTGGTATTTGATATTGTATCCATCATGAAACATCGCATATGTTGGTGTATTTTAGATGCCAAAATATATTTTACTGTACTGAAATAAGACTATTTGGCTTCACGATGAAGAACGTGCACAAAATTATATGTCTGTAGTTGAAAAGTAGAGTACTCTGACAGACGTTATTCCTCTGCATAGGTACCCAATTTGTTTCGGAAGGTGACGAAATAAATGCGTGCTACTAGTTCCCTTTAATTCTTTGAATATTGATCAATCCTCGCATGAGGTCCTACATCACTAATGTCAAGCTTGATGCCAAGATTTCTCAAGTATCAAGATTATTGAATGATCAATCTTAGGACATTTCTTCTTCCGTGTAATTTGCTAGAGTGCAATAAGTAAAAAAGTAATGTAACCCATAGCAATTATTAATGCCGTAGGGGTGTGAGATATTAGAGATCTCACATTTCAGAGACTCTGCAAATGAGGGCGGTAGCCATCTCCTCTCCCACGCAGTCTTTACTTCCCTGATTAATCCGGTACCCATTTAAGGCTGGGTCGACCCGGAACCGTTGCGATCTGAAAAACATTTCCACCTCAACTGGGGAATGAACCCAAGACCACTCATATGCGAAGCCATTCCGCTAAGCACTGCGCTAACGCAGCTCCCTGTTCTGCAATGAACAGTGCAATGAATGAGAGTGAAGCGCTGTATTGCAATGACCGAGCGTCATATATGTATCAAAAGAAGAGTTATTAAACAAAAACATACCGCCGAAGATGGATGTGTTGGGCCATTGGCGCAAATAAAACGGCAACACAACACATGTCTAATGGGGACCGTTTCCTAATTGGGTGCTTTCTCAAACGGGAAGCATTATCCAATGGTAAGATTTCTAATATGTTTGATTGGATTCAGAAATTTCCAATTCTCAGCGGAGGAAATCAATTCCTCAGATTGGATACACCTTTAAAAAAATGTATTAAATGTTACAATGGATTCTGGCGTACATTTGCGTCCATATAGTTTCATTGATTGCGATATTGCTGAAGTCGGATGTGTCGGGCGATAAGCGAAAATAAATTGTAACACAATGCATCACTATTATACGGATTATTTCCTTCTGAATATTTAGATGGACTTAGCAGGATGTGGGCAGGAGAACAAAATGCGCTGTCATGGTTTACACCTTAGCTGTGATAGTTGATGCCTTGACCGTATACATCGGACATCAACATGGTTTCTGGATCACTTTTACCCTATATGCGGGTACGGCAGTCACCTTTATCTCCAAGACTCCCATAATCGCCTCTTACGACATGTATGAAATGTAAATATTGTTGCTTAGACCCCTTCCCTTTTTTTGTGCTCTGATAACTCATGTAGTTTGAGAAAGAAAAAAAAATTATTGGTAGCACATCCAATTCAGGACGTGGTTATCAACCCAGCATGTTCGGTGGGGATCGAACAGACGGGCCCTGTACCACACCGCCACAAAAACGGGCTCTTTGTATCTTCAGAGTAATACTTCATTAAAAAACGGTACTTTATATCATTATCATTAGAAGATACATGTCTCATCTGTTGAAACCATTTAGTTTCGACTTTAATCCATACCTTAATTATTATCTACTTTCTTCATTAATAACCCTTTTATAACCCATTAATACCATTATACCATTGTTTTAAACTTATATTAACAATGTATTATGTAATTCCCCCATTTCTATATTCTGATTCAAGTCTATTTATCTGGCAATGTGGAATGTCTTATGTTCAATGTTCATGTCTGCTCTATTTTCTGCACATACTCGTTATATCAGAATTCATCACAGGACTTAAAGATCACAGTTCATTGTTTTATACGTTTATGAGAGAAGGTGTGAGCAGTACCTCAGGTGTTCCTCCCTGGAGTGATACATCAGTGCTAGCTGTCCTAATGCCACAAATCATGTACATTATAGCACAGGGGGAAGCTGCATTCTCGATCGGCAACCACTTCCATAGAATGTCATGTCCATACGTTAACGATCATACCTTGTGATCTCAAACAGTCTCTGATGTCTGAAATAATTCATTTCCCTTATGCAATGTAGACCGCTTCAACGTTATGTTTCACTACTTTACTCGTCTTTATCAATTTAATTAACAAATTGGCATTGCTGTTTTATCTTTCTCTTTGAAGTATTTTTTGTTTTCACTGATTGATTTTGTCTGTTGGGTTTCGTTTTCCAAAACTCATTCTCCGACAACATTGCTGTCATCGTCTAGAGCACAATTTGCCATATGTAAAACTCACAATATAGTTATCTCTCTGAAATGTAATGTAAGATTTATCTATCTGAAATTTAATGTAAGATAGTAAGCGTTGGAAGAGTTCTCCAATGTAAGATATATCTATCATAAATGTAATGTACGATTTATATATCCGAAATGTAATTTATGATTTATTTATCTGAAATTTAATGTAATATGTATGCATCTGACATTTCATAGTTTACGTTTCCTTTGATCGCATGTTTCAGTGTAGACAAGGATGTAGAAACTAAGGTTTGAAGGATGGAACTCAACACCTCTTCCCTCATATGATATTTGCAATAGGAAGCAGGTCAAGAAAGGAAGGGAGAACTTTTTCGTCCTTATGGATTTTCCTAAATTGGTCACCAGAAATCAAACGAAAATGAAATAAATTGCATCTTTAAACTCACATTATTCGAATCTGCTTTCACATTCTGAAAATTTAGTTCAGAGAATAAAGAATAGGGCCATTGTTATCTCTCCATGCATGTCTTAGGAGGCGACTAAGATAAGTTGGGGGATATGCTGACAACCTGTCACCTGTGATAAAATCATCATTGCCAGAACTTGTCTCAGTTTCTGACTGTTGTCTATCAAATGATGTCCATGGGTGTCGAGAAATGGCAAACTAACTGACATTGAACATTTGTTCTTATGTGGCAGAATCATATATGATTAGGATTGCTAGATGCCCATCACTGAGGATGGGTCAACAAATCTAGCAGAAGAACGATGAGATAGTTTGCGAAAATGTGTGTGCATCTGACAGGGCATGGGATATTGAAGCACTGGATTACCTCCGTTTTGTGACATAATATGCATTCATAATCAAGTTTGCACATACAATCCGTTGTGATAGTATGTACGTCTGTGCCTCGTCTCAGTAGAGTTGAAAAGAACCCGTGCTTGCGTCAGAAAGGCTATGTGCTATCTTTACCTGCTCACAGCGAAAGGGGTTATTTAATAAGCATCATCATTATTACTTAACATATCATCATCAGGTGTCATGCCGTCTGGCGTAGGTGATCATGACTCTCCACAGCTCTCTATCTCTAGCATTATGTATCAAAATCGTTGTTGTTTCCCTGCCGTGCCAGGTTGTCAAACTGTCTAACATTTTCTAACGTTGTTGAAAAAGCGCCAACATATCATTTTCTCTGATACGGTCACTGCATTGTATTTATGATACATTTTATGTCATAGCAATTGATGTATAGAGAAAAGATAAAGGGGTATATACATTTAATCAGAACACCGTACAATGGATGAATATATTCTAAATGAATACGTAGAGTTGTACACATACTCTAACAGCCACAAGTACAGAGAAAATCTTCAAACTAAGTGATATGGACATTGATGTCAACATAAACAATCATAACGACACTTTACTAACTTGAAAATTATATATAAATCAAAGAAAATGTAATCAAAGACAAACCTGGAAATTTGTAACTCAAACTTTAAATAGTTTTTGTTGTATCTCTGAGCAGCAACATGGAGACCACAGTTATGGAAATCCTAAACGTGTAGGCTGTCATCAAAGGATATCTTCGTAGAATATGAATCTGTGGTAGGCCATGCAATGTAAAGATTGATGCAACAAACTAAACATATACAAGTAGAAAGAGAGATAGAGAGAGAGAGAGAGAGAGAGAGAGAGAAAGAGATGTTTAGAAATGAATATTAAAATAAACAGATTTTAAACATATCAACAGAAAACACTTAAGAAGGACACATCTTCAGAATTTGCAGGGAACATAATACTCGAAAACACCTGGAGAAAAATGTTAACATTCACAATTTCAAGATACAATAAACGAGAGGGTTACACATCTGAAACAGTAGGCTTACAAAACAATTCATATTAAAAAGCAACAGCTATAGTTACATGGCCGCAACTTTCACAGTAGATACCTGAATGAATGCACTATAATTATAAGAAAATATATTTCTTTCAGTACAAAAGTAAATATAAATTGTTTGATCCTGAACAATATTTGCATTTCTAAAATAGTACGGCCAATTCTGTCAATTATTTGAGAAGATATTAAGTACAAATGAGTTATAATTACAAATGTATGCAAGTACAAATGGAAAAGCCATGGCATCAGTTATAATGTGGACATTTCACTATTTCCCTCAAACACACTGTACATTTTTGTTATTTTTCCTAAAAATCCCAGACCCCATACTTATGTTAGAAGTATATATCTAAAACTTTCATTCTATTCATACTATGGGCAAAATGTTTAAGAAAAAATGTGCACAAATGGATACTCTATAATTTGATATCAATATCTTCGTAAAACTCATAAATCGATATTTTTTCTATATTCCCGGCGTGTCTCCCCCTAAAGACTGCAAGTTCGACTAAATGTGGCTGTATTTTCATATGCCAGAATATGGACTGTCTTCTGTTCCGAAGTTAAATTTTCACTGTCGTCCATGCAATCTCTCGTCGTGTAGCAGATACCCGAACCGATTTACAATAATCTAAACATGCGTATTCAGCAGGCGTAATCACGATGGATATAATGAAATGGTGAAGTCATGTCCCACTCATCCAATTTAATTGTCTATTGACAGTGAAGCAATTATTTCCTCTTCTTTCTGAAAACGTGACGTAAATTTGTTATAATTTTTGTAAAATTATATACAGAAAAAACTCACATTTTTGTTGTTTAGCAGATCATATTTATTTTTGGGTGTGATTTCATCATTATTCTTCATGCATACTCAATATGCTCAATAATAAGAAAGTTCGGTGCGAATCAGTCATTCCTCACTGAACGCGTGCTTGACGAACAGACAGCGCAGAAAGTATATAGGAACAAGACATGATTCACCAGAAAAACAGTACGGAGCTCATACACGTCAGCACATAAAAGCACACCATAAAAGTCCTTCTAATAACTACCCCAACAAGGATACTCCATAGCATCTCATATGATCAAACACAAGCCACAACATAGACATTTTATGGACTACAGCTAGAAGCAACAGCAGCAACCAGACTGTGTAGAACAATTCCAGCGCCAACCAGGCAATCACACAAAAGGAAACAAACGCACCCCACACCAGGACAATGATATAACCAAAACAAAATAATTCCTAGGTTGACTAGAGTGTGCCTCTACCAAATAAAGGCGAATCTATCGGTTAACAAACAAACAACAAACAAACAAATCAGTTATTCCACTAAGAATGGCTAATGTTTATATAACAAACGTGTTTCAGTGTCCCACAACTGGAGTATGTCAACTTGTTCTCATCAACTACAATATCCAAATCACTTAAGAAAATCAGTTTTGTCCTTATTAACCTCAAAATGATTCAATCGATAAGCATTGACAGCCACGAAGCGATATTAATTCCAATATGTTCAATTGCTGTTCCAGTATTAATTTGGACAAAAACATGATGGTATTTCATTTAGTTATAGCGTTGAAGAAACTCACGGAGACGGTGATATGTAAACGAAAGCACTGGCGCGTACAGATAACAATGTTTATTGTATTGGAAAGATGACACAGCATGATTAGTACTGGCTGGAGTCATGTCTGGTTAGTTATCACGTTTTCAGCGTCATGGATGCATAGTCAAACAAAGAATACGAGTTGTTTTCTAAACAAGATGAATACATAAATAATGAATGACACTGATTACTGGCAGACATCATAGACAGTGATCAACATACAGTAACAAATATATATATATATATATATATTTATCATAACCATGTGCCATGACGGCTGGCGTAGGCGATCATGGCTCTCCACAGCTCTCTGCCTCCAGTAATATGTATCAATCTCTTTGTTATTTCCCTGCCGTGCCAGGTTGTCAAACTTTCTCATATTTTCTCACGTTGTCGTTATCTGTCTCTGTTGCCTTCAATTTTGCCTGTTATGACTATGTTCTCTAAAGCTGCCTGTCTCATGAAGTGGCCAAAAATGAATATTGTCTTTATCTTATATAATTGATTAAGGTCCGTTTCGCATTTGACTCTTTCAACACCTCCAGATTAGTTTTTCTGGCAGTCCATGATATTCTCAGCATTCTTCTATATAACCACATCTATTTTGCCTCTAATTTCCCACTTTCCGGTTTGTTTATTGTCCAAGACACGCAACTATATGTTAGTATATGAGTTATATAGCACTGTGGCATTCTCACACCGATAATGACAAGGATATATCACACACACTATATATATATATATATTCAATCGAGTCACTTTACCTCATTGGAGCATAGGTCACCAACAATTTTATACACACTTTCGAAAATCATCACATTTTATACCGTGTCTAGAAAATTATCACATTTTATACAGTGTCTAGAAAATCATCACATTTTATACAGTGTCTAGAAAATCATCACATTTTATACCGTGTCTAGAAAATTATCACATTTTACACAGTGTCTAGAAAATCATCACATTTACTCTAAAGTTATTTCTATGTATCACTAATACCACTAAGTATACATGTCGTCTTCTTCCTCTTCAGCGTTCACTCTCAAACTCCCATTGCATCTCTCTTGTAACAGTATAATGTCCCTACTAGATTTCCAGCTGGATGTAGTCAAGAGAATGGAAATGCACCGTGATGCCGTTTTATATCCGCCAATGGCCCGAGACATCGGTCTTTGGCGGATAAGTACATATGAATATATATCTTTTGCAAGTTGTTCAATGTCGTGTTTCTTCTCTATTTCATTTTCTACTTGATGTCAATGCATGTCTTGTTATTTAGTTATATGCCTCGTCACAGTATGCAGAGCATTGCTGCAAGACATACATGCTGACACAATCGACATGAAACTGCAAGGACAGGGTGCATAAACTTTAAATATATAGAATTACTTAATCATAATAATAATAATAATAATAATAATGAGACATGATATCCTTAGTATTATTGGTATTCAGGAAATAAGGGATTGGATAGGATATTCCGTTGTCGCACAAATTATGCTGTTTACAAATCACATAACAATGGAGCTGATAAATCTGAGGAAATGACCTGCATTATGTAGTCAGTATTAAGTAGATTTCTCGTCTCAATTTTGCAGACGCATCGTTATCATGTATACCCTTACCAGACATACAGATATCGTTAACAGATAAATATACAAGAAAAATCATTAGCATACGCATATAGCAGACACAAATATCAAATACACCGTTATCAGATTAATATACATAGCATATCATTACCGTGGATATACAGCAGAGACAGATACCAACAATAGCATTACGATTCCGATATACAACGATATACAAGACATATCAGACACAGATACACGACATACCGATAACAGACTCGACGTTATTAGCCACAGTTTTCAGAAGTAGGATTACCAGAAACATATATCAGACATAACTTTACCAGACACAGATACAATATATATCGTTACCAGATACAGCTGTAAGACATACCATTACCAGAAATACCTTTACCAGACATAGCTACCAGACAGATCATTACCAGCCACAGCTACCAGACATATCACTATCAGATACGGCTACCAGACATAGCTTTACCAGACACAGATACAAGATATATCGGTACCAGACACAGATACAAGACATAGCTTTACCAGACACAGCTACCAGGCATATCTTTACCAGACACAGCTACCAGGCATATCTTTACCAGACACAGCTACCAGGCATATCTTTACCAGACACAGCTACCAGGCATATCTTTACCAGACACAGCTACCAGGCATAGCTTTACCAGACACAGATACAAGATATATCGTTACCAGACACAGCTACAAGGTATATTATTACCAGAAACAGCTAGCAGACATATCATTATTAAACACAGCTACCAGGCATATCATTATTGTACACAGATACCAGACATATCATTACCACCCACAGCTACCAGACATATCATTACCAACACAACGACCACACATATCATTACCAGACCCAACGACCAGACATATCATTACCAGACGCATCTACCAGACATATCATTATCAGGCACAGCTACCAGACATATCATTACCAGACACAACGACCAGCCATATCATTACCAGACACATCTACCAGACATATCATTGCCAGACACAACAACCAGCCATATCACTACCAGACACAGCTAACAGGCAATTGTTGTCATGCGCAGCTATCACCAATAACATTACGACAAAGCTACCATACATAATTGTTATCTATTGCTCTGTATATTGGAGAGTATCACCATCTAAAATATGATTTTTGAGCTATGGCTAATTTCTTACCGCAAGGTAATAGAGAATATGTGATTCAAGTTACATTTACATTCGGATTTGTTAATCAATACATGCATATACACGCTGCATTACTCAATACATGCAAGTTCATTTCGTTAGCAGACATCAATTTAGCCCCGACCGTCGGCGGTAGAAGTTCTGTTCTCGGAATTAATTTGGCCTTCATTTGTTCCTTTTCTTGATGTTTTCCGTTGGTCAATATGTATATACTTGGTATCGCATGCCAAAAATTGTTAAGGCTACTGCAAGTATATAAATAATAACTAATGGAAAACGCAACAATAATTAAAAGCATACCGAATGAAAGACTGTTTACTTTATTCTATTAGGTCTTACAGACTGTCGATTGTCACGATTTAGCAAATATCTAGTTCCCAGGCATATAGTTACCAACCATCTAGTTAGCATACCTCTAGCTACCAAACATATAGTCAGCAGGCATCTAATTACGATTCATCTAGTTACCATACATTCATATCTAATTACCAGACAGCTAATTACAAGACATCTAGTTAGCAATCGTCTAGTTACCAGACATCTCATCTAGATACAAGACATTTAGTTTCAAGACATCTAATTACCAAACATATAGTTAGCAGACATATCATTTTCAGACATACCAGATATCTATTTACAAGACACCTAATTGCCAAATATCCATTTACCAAACACTCCATCGTAAGGTATCTAGCAAACAGACACCCACAAGCCGACCATGTGCTTACTAGACATAGAATGTACATGCCTAGAACACGTGTGTATTCTCTTAAAGTTCTATAATGACATCATATGCAAGCATCTCTGTAGTTCTGTTATATGATTCACAGTTGGATTTGAAGATTAGCCAATGAGACAAGCGTATACATAAAGTAGATAATGTTTTATAAATTGTCAGGAAATCGTATGTAATATTATTTGGTGTGCCTATTTTTGGGTAATTACTCTCCATCACGTATTATTCTTCTGCGTTTTATATGAAGGCGTTCCTAGTAATACAAGAACATTTGGGCGTGTATCCAAAACATCCGCGGTTTTTTTTAGTCAGTATGTAGGGAAAGTTGTAGTTACTTAGCGACTGAATCTTGCATGCAGACATTGGAGTGTGTGCCAGTCTATATCACATTTTTCAGGAATCTGGGTTCCTACAATGTATGAGTGATACTGCAATCTGGGTTCGTACACAGTATTATTGATACTGCAATCTGGGTTCGTACACCTTGATTCATATTGCAATATTGGTTCCTAAACTGTATGATTGATACTGCAATCTGGGTTCGTACACGGTATAATTGAAACTGCAATCGAGTTCCTACACTGTATAATTGATACTGGATTCTCATCAGGATGTATATAAAACACGTCAACAATTATAATGTGTCCAGAATTAAGGAGGGAAGGGAGTTTGAAAATGTTTGACAGTTGTTGCTTTGTCATGAGGGAGACGGATTGGGGAGAATTGATAAATGTTGACGTCAGCAATACAGTTTTGTTCAACAATTAATATGTTAGACATTGAATATATTTTCTGAAAATATGAAAACAAAATTAGTTGTTTCGTACGTTTATTCTAAACAAATGCTATAAGTAATGGGTTTAAACATTTTTTTGCATAATTATCTAGGAGGGTGAGATTTTGGCTTCATTTTTTTGACAGTAGGTTACATGTTAGAGGTAGGACGTAAGGAATTGGGAAAACAATAATTTATGTGATTGATTGACACATCCTAAGATAATTTTACAGTTACCTTGGCTGACCAATAGAGAGTTAAAGGACCAGAAGCTCAAACAAGAAGAAAATGATGATACGAAAGATATCACCGCGTAGCTGTAAACTAGGAGACATCACATGTTGTTCTATAGACTACTCCCTACATATCTGAAATTAGTTTTAGAATGATATCAAACTCATAACAAATAAAAGAGTATGTGCTTAACTGACAAACAACTGGTATATGCAGTAACAAAAACATGACCGGGTAGGTACTATACAATAACATAAACATGAACTGATAGGTAATATACAATAACATAAATATGACCTGGTACGTAATATCATAATCACGCCCATAACCATTCAGAGTCGTAAGGTTGTCACTCTGGAAACACCAGCCAAAAAACATTTTTCCACGCCTCTCTGTTTGCAGTACTTTGCTTAAGTGTGGAGAATTGTATTCCTTGACAATCTTTAATATTATCAATCCATACTTTTCTCTGACATCTTCTTCTTCTCCCACCCTCAATCGTTCCTGCAAAATAGTTTTGGAATAGAAATTGTGCCCCATCACGTGATGAAACCACATGCGTTTGGAATGCCTCATTTGTGCCATGAGATGTTCATGTTATCTTGCAAGAGTATTTATTTTGTTTCTCACGTTTATTTTGGTTTCATAATCTGCATAATGTATACGTAATATTTGCCTGTAACATTTGTTTTTAGAAGCCTGTATTATCCACTCCATTTCCGTTGTAATTGTCCAACTCTCACATCCGTACACAAGAATAGGTATTATTAGATATATAGGTTTATTTTCACCGCTGCACTTATTCTGCTCTCCGATATGGTATTTAATCTGAAAATTGCACCGAGGAGGTTTCACATCACCACTCATTGATATTTAACAGCATTCATTGATATAAAATTGAATATCGCGGGAATAGTAAAAAAAGCATCACTTTAGAAGAATGATTCATGATCAGTACGCAGGACTGTAATAAAACAAACTGTAATTACAATAAACCTTTGTCTTAACGTCACATATCCTGTTACATAAAGTTATCCGTGGATGTGTACCTAGATAAATCTCAACTCCATCTTCGAACAGCCGCACTAAATTTGATAATTTGTTGAATTGTTGTCTCATGAAGATTACCGGTTGTTGATTCCTACCGTTCGTAACAGTGGGACTTAAACTCTGAAGATAATAGTAAAACATGCAGTCCTGAAGCTTTATATTTCTGTTTCAAACCTTTAAAAGTGAGGCATATGTGTACATACACTGTAAAAAAATTTTTAAAAAATGTATTTACAAAATACGTGTTTCTTTATCATATGCTATTTCGATGTTTTGGATTGCGTACAGAGCTTTGATAATATTTTTATCTTTGCTAACATTTCCTTCATAGTTTTTGTGTGTGTATCGTGATAATTTAAATGTAAGGTTGTTGCTTATTTTAGGATCCATAACAAACTGCAGGTAACATCCGTTTTTCAACATGGCGTGATGAAGGACACTGTAAATATTCACATGTAAATAATACACAGCATGCAGATACATTTATAATGTATCAAAATTATGCTATATACGTGTCAATATTACCGTTTTGAAGAACTGCTAACAAACATATTTTTTTTATTATGCTAGTGTATAAAGCAATATTTTACCGTAATATGAATATTTGTAATAGAAAAATGCTCACATAAGGTTCATATGGAACGAATCTTCACTTTGCTATATCCTTATGCAGATGGCAGGCATCACTGACATATATTTTATGTGGTAATACTGCAATGAGCTAAATGTATCTATGTGATTCTATTCATTAACAGTTCCTTAAATTACTCGTTGTATGTTATGTTGTTGATAAAGGTCGTTATATCGAAACTTGTAATTGTGGGTATTCTCCTGTATGTTTCCAGTAGTTTCTAAAGAGCCATTACTCTGTTTTTGATGACTTTTTGAAACAAACTGTAAGTTGGCTGCAATGCCACATGCTCAAAATGTTTTTGTTCTGACAAAAAACTCCAAACTTTGCCGTGAATTTCGTTCAGTCTCGAGTCACGTTACATATAACGGGTCGATAATCTTTTCATTAACCTTGAGATCCGTAGCTGCATTCCTGGTAAAGGACAACGCTTTTAAATCGGGATAAATAAATACAAATAAATACCAACCTGTTAATGTCATGAAGACAGTAAGAAGATGCCATCATTACCACACATGCATACGTTACTCTCTGAAACTTCTAAAGAGAAACAAGTACAGTAATTACTGTCCTTTTTTAACAGACAGTAGAGTCATAGGGCTTCATCAATAGCAAGGTCACGTAGTTAAATCACTACGGATAAATGTATTATGCACCATTACATGACATTTATGGTAGGTGGCAGCAGGATCGTGCACTAGTAGATTTTCTCAGTATGATGCACGTCTTCGAAATTATATCTCCCATTCAATGGTTTTTCTTCGTAATTCCGCCCCAGAATAATATGTATTTTAATTGATGCCGCCTGATGCGGCCGCCTCTCTGCATCATATCACGGCACGGCCTTTGGTGTAGTGGTACTATTCTTTACACCCTTTCATACCATTGGCACCCACGTATTGATGTAGCATAGACAATTAAAACAAAAGAGGTAAAACAAAAAATGTGAAGAGGAATACAAACTTAGACATAATTGGACACAATCAACTCTTCGAATACCCATCACAAAATCATCTGTTGCTCTGTAATCTAAACAAAGATGAAATGAGTAGATTTCATACATTAGAAATGTTTGATCGCCATTTTATGACGACAGGGAATACATTGCTGATGATACAATTACGTTGCGATGATTGAATCACAAGGATCCATCTATGTATATTTGGGAAATTTATTGAGGCTGGAGAATGTTGATTTATCTTGATCAAGTTGACGGTAAATAATCAAATCAGAATTTTTTATGATTTAGTCAGAGAGGTAGTCAAAATAGTGATTCATCAGAAAATGATAAGAACCTAATGAAATGTCTAGCTTTATTGACGATGAAAGATAATGGAAAGTCGCAGTTTACTTAAAGATGGGGAAGAACTGAGAAATAAATGAAGGAAGTAAAAGTATATTCACAGTCTAAATGTTGGACAATTTCTTTGAAGTGTGGATATTATGGTTATAAAATAACGACCGTGGCGCTAATAGTTTCGTCTTCGACAAGTACGGTTATAATTGGTGGTATCGATTGCCGAGATCAGAACGTAAAATTATTTCCCATGTACTGTGCTTGTTTTCGTACGGGCTATTTCCGTTTTAGAAATTATACCTGCCAGAATCTTTATGACATTTTTGACTTTCAATCCACGGAATAGTACATGCAAACTAGTACTCTATATATATAACACAGAGCAATCTTTCATTTTGAATTATTAGTTCCGGGTGTGATAGATATCTAGAACGTTATTTCCTATTCAAATAGTACATTTAAATCGCTACATACACAATTTAACGGCTTTTTTTTTACTCCTGCAATTAGTCCATTGTTTTATTTTTTATTACATCTGATGGGACATTTTGTAATTTCTTAGTATGCGAACAACTTCATGGTAAACTGCGAGCATTTGTATATGTGCTCAGTCTGTTTCAGCAGATAGTGGCGAGTTTTGACACGGATAGCTTTTGTGAATATAAAGTCAGAAGTTAGATACCGCCGAAACAGACGTCGACATCAGGGCACAATTCTGGCCCTTACTACAGGTATATTTACTGTTTCGCCCACCCACGGCGTGCCCGTTCTAGTTCAAACACAACGTCGCCCTCCCCCTTACCATGTTGTTCCGACAGTCCGACGTTGTGTTTGAACTGGGACGGGCACGACGTGGGTGGGCGGAACAACACAGAAACCTGTCGCAAGGGCCAGAGTTGTGCCCTGATGTCGACGTATGTTTCGGTTGCATTAGATTCGAAACACCATCAAGTCAAATTGCTGCTGGAATAGAGGACAGGGCACTTATGGGAATGCCCAGCGTGCAGTGAAGCCAGTTTCTAATCAATAATCAAGCTTTCGCGATCAAGTCCGTAGATAAAGTGGCGTGTGGATAGATTTGATTCCTTCCTCCAGATTATGAAGTCAGAACATGCAAGAAAGTTAGCCATAATGATATGAAACTTTTCAAATTTGTAGACCTCACAAAAGCATATGACACAGATTGAGATTGGCAGACACAATATAATACTTAATCATTTCCACTCAAGCTGCCTTCGTAAGATACCCAGCATTTATTGATGGAATAAAATACAATATAGACAATAGACAACAGTAAAGTGCTGACGAAATCCAAATGTGTAAGCACACACAATGTTGATGAAGGCAGAGAAAGTCTGGGCAGGACACATGGTCTGCATTAAAGATGATCGTCTACCACAATAAGTTGTTAATAGAGAACTTCAGACTGGATCCAGAAAGAGACTTCAGACTGGATCCAGAAAGAGACTTCAGACTGGATCCAGAAAGAGACTTCAGACTGGATCCAGAAAGAGACTTCAGACTGGATCCAGAAAGAGACTTCAGACTGGATCCAGAAAGAGACTTCAGACTGGATCCAGAAAGAGACTTCAGACTGGATCCAGAAAGAGACTTCAGACTGGATCCAGAAAGAGACTTCAGACTGGATCCAGACAGAGACTTCAGACTGGATCCAGACAGAGACTTCAGACTGGATCCAGAAAGAGACTTCAGACTGGATCCAGAAAGAGACTTCAGACTGGATCCAGACAGAGACTTCAGACTGGATCCAGACAGAGACTTCAGACTGGATCCAGACAGAGACTTCAGACTGGATCCAGACAGAGACTTCAGACTGGATCCAGACAGAGACTTCAGACTGGATCCAGACAGAGACTTCAGACTGGATCCAGACAGAGACTTCAGACTGGATCCAGAAAGAGACTTCAGACTGGATCCAGAAAGAGACTTCAGACTGGATCCAGAAAGAGACTTCAGACTGGATCCAGACAGAGACTTCAGACTGGATCCAGACAGAGACTTCAGACTGGATCCAGACAGAGACTTCAGACTGGATCCAGACAGAGACTTCAGACTGGATCCAGACAGAGACTTCAGACTGGATCCAGAAAGAGACTTCAGACTGGATCCAGAAAGAGACTTCAGACTGGATCCAGAAAGAGACTTCAGACTGGATCCAGAAAGAGACTTCAGACTGGATCCAGAAAGAGACTTCAGACTGGATCCAGACAGAGACTTCAGACTGGATCCAGACAGAGACTTCAGACTGGATCCAGACAGAGACTTCAGACTGGATCCAGAAAGAGACTTCAGACTGGATCCAGAAAGAGACTTCAGACTGGATCCAGAAAGAGACTTCAGACTGGATCCAGAAAGAGACTTCAGACTGGATCCAGAAAGAGACTTCAGACTGGATCCAGAAAGAGACTTCAGACTGGATCCAGAAAGAGACTTCAGACTGGATCCAGAAAGAGACTTCAGACTGGATCCAGAAAGAGACTTCAGACTGGATCCAGACAGAGACTTCAGACTGTATCCAGACAGAGACTTCAGACTGGATCCAGAAAGAGACTTCAGACTGGATCCAGAAAGAGACAGAAGATGCGCGTTAAAGAACTCGTAAGAAATCACTTACTCATTTCAACATATACCACAATTTTATAGGAGAGTTATACACCTGACAGATGCGACTGGCGTCGAAGAATCAAGAGTAGTGCAACAATTTATTATCATGGATATTGTCAAACTTTAATCTAAATTCTCATACTGTATATTTAAAAAAATTCAATCTTAGTTTTAATTATGGATATTGTCACACTGCAATCAAAATTGTATTACATGATATTGTCAAATTGCAATCTCAATTATCATACTAAATAATGTTAAACTGTACTCTAAATTCTCATGTTGGATATTGTCACCCTGCAACCAAAATGCTTTCTCATACTGTATATTATCAAAATGCAATCTAAATTATCATACTGGATATAATCAACTTGCAACCACCATTCATTCTCAAGCTGGATATTGTGAAACATCCAATCACCATTACATCCACTAGTTTTATTTTATCTCATTGTCTTCTTTGGCTATCAATTACAATGTATAATGTCCGGATTTAGCCCTGTATGAAGTCATTTTATTTAAGTCATTCTAGGTTCCATGAAATTCATGTGCAGAGATATTCCAGTGAGTAAAGTGTCATTCTGTGAACAGCAAATTGTGTCTGCTTTGAGCTGTCGCTAATTGGGTGAAAGCATGCATTTAGATGGCAGTGGTCCATTCGCTATCGAAATATTTAAATTGCTATTACATTTGATACAGTTAGTTAGGAGGTTTGATTTTACAGAACTTCTCAAATGTTTGTTCTTCAAGGTAAGATCACAAGCAATGGTAGGTAATTTCACAACTCTGCAACTTTGACAGTTGTTTTCTCAAGCTGTAATTTCAAGACTGTCTTATTTACTGATCTGAACAAGCATTCGTTATAACACATGTATAATTGTTTTCTCAAGCTGTAATTACAAGATTGTCTTATTTATCGATCTGGCGAGAAAACAAGCATTCGTTATTTTCTATGCTGTTTTAGATCGTCAATACATGTATGTCGCGATCATTAACATTATAGGACATGTGGACACAGTTGGGAGTCATTATTCTAACGCAACACCTTTGACATTTCCCGTCCTTTTAATTGGCTCTCAACACTAAGTACACATAACGTGTCCACTGAAAATCAAGGGAAAAATCTAATGGTCACTTTAGAAGGATGATTTTTGATTATTCAGCAAATCTTTAACTGACGAATGATACGTACATGTTTTTGAGGTGTTCTCTGCCTCGTTTTCCCATCGTTTCGTGATGTTGTCACGAGGTTCAGGAGGTCTTCGAGTAAAGAATAACATTTCTCAAATGTAGACATACAGCAACAAACCTCACTCACTTTCAAGTCTGCTAATTTATTTTAACAGATGTCTGTATTTTAGAGGTTGTGAGTCGACTCCGTGCAGTGACCTTCTTACAGTATTTACTACTTTAGTTAATTTGACACCTCAGGTGTGTGTCGTTATGTTCTCATTGTGATTCTAGAATTGTGTCACGTGGTAGCAGTACAGTTACGTATGTGTTAAAAAACGGTGATATTCGAAAACGGTATAGTTATGGCTGTATTCAAATGACAGTATGCATACCCTTTGACAATTTTGAGGCGTAGAATCATGTGTTTATCTGGAGTGCAAAGATGGTGACTCATAACCAATTGCGAATTTCCATTATTAATGCAACCAATGATAAACATGATATGAAATTAATACAACCAATGTTAAACATGATATGAAATTAATACAACCAATGGTAAACAACATATGAAATTAATACAACCAATGGTAAACAACATATGAAATTAATACAACCAATGGTAAACACCATATGAAATTAATACAACCAATGGTAAACATGATATGAAATGGAGTAATATTAATGCTTACGCAAAAGTTCCCACGGCAAGCTGAAGGCAACACGGATTTTATTTTTTTAATAATGATGATGTAAACTCCATGGATAACAATGAAATCTAATGTAGAAATCCTCAGAAATGCTAGAGTAAAAAGAAAAAATTAGAGACTAAAATATAGATGCCGACAATCAAGAAGTTTGAGGGCATGTATTGAGATATGCAAACCATGAACATTTGGTAACCACAGATGTGAGAAAAGATAGGAAGACAAAGAGAGACATTTGTGCATGGGTTTTCATTGTGGCACAAAAAGTCACTAACTGAACATATTAACAACACAATAGACAGAGAGTTGTAGAGAAACATGATAGCATACTCCTCACGGCATGGCAAGTGATTGTCTGATTAAATACAACTACTGTCTGCTTCAGCAGATTTAATATTTTAAAACACATCCCTCATGAGTCATGCTTATCGCCGATATGGCTGGGTCAAACTAAACCTCCAGATGATTTCTTCTCGCTTGAGTGACTAGGATAAATCAATAATTGATAGTACGGACTGTATCACGACATCCTCTTTGCATATCGCTTGTGTAGTTGTCATCCCTATAAAACATGTCACGTTTGTGAAAATTATCATATATTATTCAACAAGTTCGTAGTTAGGACAGGAGGTGTGGTTGAAGGCTGTACTGGTCACCCCTCCACCTAAGTTCGTAGATACGACAGGAGGTATGGTTGGAGGCTGTACTGGTCACCCCTCCACCTAAGAAAATAGAAGATAACATTTTGTGATTAGATGCACGTATAAAATTAACTAAACCACCACCCACCTCCCTCAGTCTGTTTTATTTTATTTTCTTTCAAAAATAATAAAATCTCGCTGGAAACGAAGTGGAAAGCCTTTATTCTCTTTTTGTTTTTTTAGCTATTGAACTGCTTCCCACATTCCTATCAATCATAGAAACGCTGTATCTACCACCCTGTCATTAAACAATGTATTTAGCGACCCACGATTCAGCTCAATAATAGTTACTCTAACATATATTTTCCTTTCAGGATACGTCCATGAAGTTCAGAAACTGTAAGATACTTATAAACTTTACCTAGTATCTCTATATTTCTTACTTACTTGTCCTCAATCCTTTCACGAAGCAGGACATGTATTTCTTAATTCCCCTTATATGACATAACGATTTTCCAATTGTATTATGATTAGGATTAGGATTTGGTTCAGGTTTAGGATGTGGTTGGCGAAATGTAAAACTGACTTCGGTCACTAAAGAAAAGTAACACATACTTTTTAGCTTTTTGTAGAGTTGAGGACACACACCTTACTGTGACTTATGTTCTATTTGTCTTCAGACAAATGTGTTGTTGGTACTTTGTCTCTGCTTTTAAAAATGTATACAATATTTATTTGTTACTGTAGAGAAAGATGTCAACACTCGAATGTTAACGTCAATTATAGGTGATTTCCAATGAGTCCACACGGTTGTATTGTCGATAGTCTCAGCAAATCTGATATATCTCAGCATATCTCAGCATATCATATATCTCAGCATATCTTATATATCTCAGCATATCTCAGCATAGCATATATATCTCAGCATATCTCAGCATATCTTATATATCTCAGCATATCTTATATATCTTAGCATATCTTATATATCTCATCATATATCTCAGCATATCTCAGCATATCATATATCTCAGCATATCTTATATATCTCAGCATATCTTATATATCTCAGCATATCTTATATATCTCAGCATATCTCAGCATATCTTATATATCTCAGCATATCTTATATATCTCAGCATATCTTATAAATCTCATCATCTCAGCATATCTTATATATCTCAGCATATCTCAGCATATCTTATATATCTCAGCATATCATATATCTCAGCATATCATATATCTCAGAATATCTTATATATCTCAGCATATCTCAGCATATCTTATATATCTCAGCATATCTCATAATATCTTATATATCTCAGCATATCTTATATATCTCAGCATATCATATATCTCAGCATATCATATATCTCAGCATATCTTATATATCTCAGCATATCTCAGCATATCTTATATATCTCAGCATATCTCATAATATCTTATATATCTCAGCATATCTTATACATCTCAGCATATCTTATATATTTCAGCATATCTTATATATTTCAGCATATCTTATATATTTCAGCATATCATATATCTCAGCATAGCATATATATTGTAAATTGGCGGGCAATTTACAAGTGATGGAAGCGGAAGGACAAATCCGCAACCTCTCCTACCCAGAGCACTCTACACTCCTGCATGCACTTCAATAGAACTTTAATGGCATGAATCAGACTCATAGGGCATCAATGAACTCACAAAAATAATTAGACAATCACAATTATTTGTTTGGAACTTGTTCCTCACATGTATTGTATTTTTAACTTGTTCCTCACATGTATTGTATTTTTAACTTGTTCCTCACATATATTGTTTTTCATGCCATGACTATAGTCTCTTGCGAAGGAGGACTACCATCATCATCACTTCAGACGTTGCGATATATTATTATGAAGCCACTAACTACTACCGTTCAAACATCTGGATAAAGTGGAGTTACATTTGCTGTATAACTGTATTTGCTCTATAAGCTGTGATTCCTATCTATCCAGTAAAAGATGTATTATACCTCTTTCTTTTAGTCTTTTATCGATGACCTTGCTATCCGTCAATTTGAAATGCAACTTTGGTTTTTGTAATACGCATCACATGAGCCTTCGTGATCGTCTATTCCCCTTCTATATTAAAGGTTAACACTTATTGATTCCTCAAAAATAGTGCGTTAGATAGTCTGACAGCAGCACTGCTGAAAGTTAGTCATTGTTTCAGCAAAACTGCAGTACAGTGTACTCCAGTACACTGCAACATACACATGGAAGCAAGGTGACATATACACTTTCCAAAGGAGTTGCCGGAAGCAAATGAAAAATTAAAGATCAGCTCCTTCATATTATGAATTAAAGATGCTAATAAATCACAGCTACAGATAAAAATGGCTTAGAGAGCGTTCAGATAATGATTCGAGAGACCGGTACTACTTACTGTCATGAAGATACAATGTTACACTCATCCGACTTAGTATTGGTACTGGAGACTCAGATATCTGACTTAGCATTGTCACTGCAGACTCAGCTATCTGACTTAGTATTGTCACTAGAAACTCAGATATCTGACTTAGTGTTGGCACTGGCGACTCAGATATCTGACTTAGCATTGTCACTGCAGACTCAGCTATCTGACATAGTATTGTCACTAGAAACTCAGCTATCTGACTTAGTATTGTCACTGGAGACTCAGATATCTGACTTAGCATTGTCACTGCAGACTCAGCTATCTGACTTAGTAGTGTCACTAGAAACTCAGCTATCTGACTTAGTATTGTCACTGGAAACTCAGATATCTGACTTAGCATTGCCACTGCAGACTCAGCTATCTGACTTAGTATTGCCACTGGAGACTCAGCTATCTGACTTAGTATTGGCACTAGAAATTCAGCTATTTGACTTAGTATTGTCACTGGAGACTCAGCTATCTGACTTAGTATTGTCACTGGAGACTCAGCTATCTGACTTAGTATTGTCACTGGAGACTCAGCTATCTGACTTAGTATTGTCACTGGAGACTCAGCTATCTCACTTAGTATTGTCACTGGAGACTCAGATATCTATGTATTGTGTATTGTTTTTCCCAGGTGGCCTGTTATCCACTCTTGTCGTCAAGCGTAGGTGATGATGGGAGCTTGAGCTTTCGATCCAAGGTCATACGTGTCGCCTCGGTTATACTATGACCGTGTTTATTCATGACATCCCTGACGTTTTCTATCCATCTTTTTCGCGGTCTTCCTCTGACTTTGTACTCTGATCTCATTTGGTTATATGCCTTCACGGGTAACTTGTCGTAATACATTCTCATAATGTGGACAAGCTATTTCTTCTTCTTCTTCTGCGTTCATTCTCAAACTCCAACTGGATCTAACTGGATCATGGTCCTGCTAGATTTCCAGCAGGATGTAGTCCAGAAAATGGAAATGCGTTATGTCGCCGTTTTATTTGCGTCAATGGCCCGACACATCCGTCTTCGGCGGGGGACAAGCTATTTAATTTGCTGCATTTCTATGTATTTTATGCAGAATGTTATACCTATTATTTCCTCGATGATTTCATTCCGTAATCTGTCGAGCCTGGTGACCCCTGCATCCTTTCTTAAGCATTTCATCTCACATGTCACTATTTTTCTGTAATGTGAAAATGAGAGAGAGACCAGGTTTGGCACTGTAACACAGTGTTGATAAAAGTATGATGTAAATCATATGTCTTTTAACCTCCATCTCGATCTTGCGATGAAGAAATAGTGACATTATGCTAGTTGATATGTTGCTGTATTTGCCTTTTATCTCGTCTCTGTAACTCTATCAAGGCTTCCATTCTCTGTGAAAATACTGCCGAAATATTTGAACTCAGATACTTGTTTTACTCCTATGTTGTCTATCTGTATGAGTGGGCTCGGTGTTCTGCATATTTTCATAGTTTTCGTCGTCTGTGTATTGATTCATGTTGTATTTTCTACATGTTGCAGCTAGTGAATTAGTATGGTTTTGTAGTTGTTCTTCGTTTTCGTATAAGAGGCTCTGGTCGTCTTGGAAAAGCAGTTCATTTAGTTCATTGTTTAGTTGCTCTGAGTTATTTTGTTCTGATTTGGTGGTGTTACCCTCAACACTTGTTGCCTCTTTTATTATTTTCTCTATGTATATATTGAAAAGCAGGGGGAGAGCACGCAACCCTGAAACACTCCCGTTTTGTCTCAAATGCTTCTGTAATATGATCTGATGTTCTTACCACGAACTGGTAGTTTTTATAAAGAGCTCTTATAAATTATCTTGGTCTATTACCGAGATGTTAAACATTGTTCCAACTAGAGCTATTATCTTGATCTACTGCCGAAATGTTAAAAATTGTTCCAACTAGAGATATTATCTTGATCTACTGCGGAAATGTTAACAATTGCTCCAACTAGAGATATTATCTTGATCTACTGCCGAAATGTTAAACATTGCACTAAATATAGATATTATCTTTGGCTACTACCGATATCAAGAGCCATATTATTTGATTATCATTTATTATGTGCAGTGACATAGTTACAAAAGAGCTGGAAAACACCAAACATTGCACACATACACATATTTGTTTTAAATCTCGTACAAAATGTGTCAATAATCTGGCGTTTATACAAATATTTTTCACACCGACGAGATACTTACATATCTAATTACAAGCAGAAATTCAGGTTTCTATCAGGTAATGACAGTAAATGATTACAAATAACACCTACACATGCAAATACCTTCCGTAGCAGTAATGATACGTTGCTGCATCCATGTGGCAACACTGATGTGCATGTATTTAGCTCAATTAAATAATATTGGTAAAAGTGAGAGAGAACAAATAATCATGCTACAGAGCAAGTGATATCATTAGTTAATCCTTTTCTCGGAATAATTCATTGATTTACTAATTCTGGGAAGGTCACAGAGGGAAAACCGTTGAATAAAACATGAATTAACAAGAGAAAGAGAAATAGAGAGAGAGAGAGAGATGAAATGTATCATGTGCGATAAATCAGCAGGGGTCAACATGAAGAAGGTCTGCATGTCCTACCAAATGACCTACCAGACAACTAACACTACACAACATAATACTTCTAGATGCAGCTATAAATCTAAGGTTTTTATTTTATCTTTTGCTGTTAGGCGTGTAGGATTGAATGACAATTGTTTTCTGTGCTATATAACGTTTGGTCGCTAGATATACATTAATATTTTTACGTCTCAGAACGCCGGTAGCTTTTTCAATCCACTTTCATATTGGTCGTCCTCTGCTTCTTGTAGTTTCTAATCTCACGTTGTATGTTCTTGGTACGTCCAATAATGGTTCATTCTCATCAAGTTAGATAACCATTTCAGTCAGTTTTTAATGGATACATGTTCCAGTGTCGGGTAACAACCCTAAACAGGAAATGGGTGGCTTGGGTAACACAGGGCAAATATCAGAATGAACAGAAATAGGTATACGTGTTACCAAAATAAGTCATAAAATAATATAACAACGAGACACAGTGACAGAGGACGTTTCGACTAAAAGGCCTTCATCAGGACAAACAAAAGACCACAGTCAACACATCTTACATAGAGACAAAGATGCTTGTGATAGGAAGGAAAGAAAAGGTGAGAAAGATAATAGCGAATCGATGGCGGAGGAAACAAAGATAGGACTGCATGACAGGGAAGAAGAGAGTGTGGGAAGAAGATAGTGGTAAGTAAGGAGAGATATAATTATTTTTGTTCAGTCAATTTTTAATATATTTGACCACAGGCATTATTCCAACTGTTTAATGTATCTCTTTATTCTTCACGTGATATCTTTGTTCTGTAAGCTAAACATCTTATTTCACAGGTAGAAATCATTCTTTCATCTTCTTCGACTAGTGTCCATGTCTTACATTAATAACACGATGATGGTGTGAAGATTGAATTTATAATGTGTCTTTTGGTTTCCGAAGAGATAAATGTGTGCTTCAAAAACATTGATGCAAGTTTATATTTTACGTTGTTGACGTTCAAAAATGATAGTTCTAAAATGATAGTTCTAAAATGATAGTTCTAAAATGATAGTTCTAAAATGATAGTTCTAAAATCATAGTTCTAAAATCATAGTTCTAAAATCATGATCTGTAACCAACATCCCACGAGAGGAGGGACCCTTTAAATGGGTTTTTCTTGAAGAGGTGACAATTATCTTCTTATAGTATTTATCAATTATCAATTATCAATTATAGGCACCACATTTGATAGGTTACAAGATATGTTCTTGGTTATTGTGAACTTTAATATATGTGAAGTAACTATTTCTATATGTGAAGTAACTATTTCTATATTCTAAGTAACTATTTCCATCTTTGAAGTAACTATTTCTATATTTGAAGTAACTATTTCTATATTTGAAGTAACTATTTCTATATTTGAAGTACATATTTCTATATTTGAAGTAACTATTTCTATATTTGAGATATATAGTTCACATTATGTTCTTTTCCGAAATGAATTTATTTTAACATATGTGAGTTTTGTGACAGATTGTTCACGAGTGTACCTGATGCCATATGGAAACGTTCTACTCCCGTGAATACTGAATGTACTGGCATGCAATCATAACCATACTGGAACTTCAGTTGCTCATGTATTTCTACAGGTTTCACCAAATCGCAGTTAACAAAGAAAGTTACAGATCGCCGCTATTTTTGTGTATGTCAATATTAGGACGGTCATTTATTAAAAAAATGCCAATATGGTATCATATTTTTCATCTGCAACAAAGATGACATGTGTAGATCATTCTTGATATTCTTAGCAACAGATCTGATATTCCTGGCAACAGATCTGATATTCTTAGCAACAGATCTGATATTCTTAGCAACAGATCTGATATTCTTGGCAACAGATGTGATATTCTTAGCAACAGATCTGATATTCTTAGCTACAGATCTGATATTCTTAGCAAGAGATCTGATATTCGTAGCAACAGATCTGATATTCTGTGCAACACATCTGATATGTTTAGCAGCAAATCTGATATTATTTGCAAGAAATCTTATATTTTTAGGAATATATCTGATATTCTTAGCAACAATTATGATAGTTTTAGCAACAAATCTGATATTCTTTGCAACAAGTCCGATATTCTTTGCAAGAAATCGGATATTCTTAGCAATGCATCTGATATTATTAATAACACATCTATTCTTAGCAACACATCTGATGTCGTTAGCAACACATCTGATAGGTTACAAATATGACCATGGTTATTTTCATTTATATAACAAATTTAACGTTTTCAATTGAGGAACCCTCAAATGACATAACATAACAATGTTATCGGTAAAATTTAGTGTTTCTCAAACGTATTCTAAAAAACGTACATTTCACACATATTTTGTATACCAACGTCCCTAACTAACCTACTCCCTGCCCCACACATGCCGTCAACTACAATCCACGTTTATGTTCATCTATTGCTCACCCTATATTCTGTACACAGCATACGCACACAGTGTAAATTATGGGGAGACGTGAAAATATAAATTTGTATCAAATTTTTAAGTCAAAAATTGAAAGGTGTCTATTGAATATGTTTACCAATGAAGTATACAATTGATCATTGGAAATTGTTTTTTAATGTGCGTGTCATTTTTCTAAGTTGAAGGTATCGAACAACTCTTTCAACAATGTCCTAACCGTTTCTTGTATCTATGAGAACTTTTGATACATCACTGGAACCCCTCTCCATAAGTATGTGATACATCACTGCAACCCCTCACCATAAGTATGTGATACATCACTGCAACCCCTCTCCATAAGTATGTGATACATCACTGCAACCCCTCTCCATAAGTATGTGATACATCACTGCAACCCCTCTCCATAAGTATGTGATATATCACTGGAACCCCTCACCATAAGTATGTGATACATCACTGCAACCCCTCTCTATAAGTATGTGATACATCACTGCAACCCCTCTCCATAAGTATGTGATACATCACTGCAACCCCTCTCTATAAGTATGTGATACATCACTGCAACCCCTCTTCATAAGTATGTGATACATCACTGCAACCCCTCTCCATAAGTATGTGATACATCACTGCAACCCCTCTCCATAAGTATGTAGGGAAAGTGATGAAGAATAATATTGCTTCCTCCAACCGCGTGAGGCATTATTTTGAATCGTAACGTCACTACCAGGATATGGTACCAAATTTCTTTCTACGTGGTGTGGTAGTAGATTACGTTGTGTGGTAGTACACGGCGAAGTGAGGTAGCAGCGTACGTGGTGTGGTAGTAGATTACGTGGTGTTGCAGTATAGTTAGTGGTGTGGTAGTAGATTGAGTGGTATTATAGTAGATTACGTGGTGCTGCAGTATAAGTGACGTAGTAGTAGATTACAACTAAGTGGTGTGGTCGTAGATTACGTGGTGTGGTAGAAGACTAAGTTGTGTGGTAGGAGACTAAGTGGTGTGGTAGTAGATTACGTTGTGTTATAGTAGACTAAGTAATGTGGTAGTAGATTACGTGGTCTGGTAGTAGTCTCCACGTCGAGACAACGTTATTTGTCTGTTAGGGCATGTATGTCTTTCTAGACCGTTAATACAAGTAACAATTTCTCGTTTATTGATCTGGAAATGTTTTAACTGTACAGAGACAACGAACCAGGAGATAATGGCATCATTGCCTGAGGGAGTTAGACAAAGGTGCGCATTATCTCCAGATCTGTCTTTGTGTACAATGAAAACATTACGGAATCAATATACGAGATAACTCGAATACCATTTTATGAACATATCTCAAACAACCACAGATATAGAAAGAGAAATGTATTTGCAAAGAAGAAAGATAAGAAACGTTACCTCATGTCAAGGAAAAATGTTAAATTTCAAAACGAGTGACATTAAAGCAATTCTTGAGGAGACATGATCACATATAGCTGTCACAATGATAATGTGTGTGTGTGTTTGTTTCTTTCAATATCCGGAAATTGCGAGCAGAAGATTTTTTGTATCTTTTGTCCAATGGCAATATTTCCTCAGAGATTCATTTCATACCCAAAAGACTACAACTGACAGTGATGTGCAATTCTTTAAGAGAATTCCTATTTATAGGTCAAACAACAATCTGTAAAAATATAACTATTCGATTATCCACGCAAACAGACTTAATCTCCCAAAAAGATGGCTACTCGAGGACATATTCCCAGTCGGTGTGGAGGTATGCAAAAATTGATTTCCCCAAGGAAAATAAACTATCCGATACACAGAAGACATTCATCAATGACCTTCTCAATGTGAGGTTTAAAAACTATAACATCGACTCCACATCATGGGACTATGCCACTAAAAACCGCACGTTCTAACACAGCAACACCAGCACAGGTGATTGCATCGCTGAAAATGATCACATTTCAGAGACATAGGTGAAAAATACCGCCTGAAAAGACCAGAACACACATGTGTCATGTGACGTATTCCTTCCAGAATGTTGTCTTCCCAGTGAACTCTCCGAACCTCTCTCTGTCTTGGGCGATGTGGCTTGCATTTTCTAGCGATGTATTCATGTTATCTTTAATGTAGTTAGTCCCTCGTCTTCTTGGTCTGCCCCTTCTCCTCTCCCCAGGTACTCTTCCCTCAATTGTTTGTCTTTCTAAACAGTTATGTCTCTTTATATGACCAAACAGGTGTAGTTTTCTTTTTGTTATTGTGTTTAGTAACCAACACTCTGGAATATTCAATGTGTTTATAATATATGAGTTTCTGATTTTATCCTTCCATGATATTCTAAGTATCTTCCTGTAGCATTTCAGCTCGAAGACGTTGGTCCTCTTTGCCGCTGTTTTACTTAGAGTCCATGTTTCACAGCCGTATGCTGCAACCGGAAAAATAAAAGTTCGTAATATTAGCACTTTCGTTTCTATTGTGTTGTTTTTCCATATGTTTTCCAGCCGTTATTTTGCAATATGCCATTGCCAATCTCTTCCTTATTCTGCCATGCAGTCTCCTGCACCGTTGATGTTTGCTCCTAAGTATTCAAATTTATCCACACATTCTATCTCAGTATTGTCTATTCTGAGTTTTGGTTGTTGTGTTGTTATATCTGTTGACATGATTTTTGTTTTCTGCGTGTTTAAATACAAATTTTGTGATTCGCTATATTTCTTTGTGTTCTTGATTAGTTTTTCCAATCCCTTTATATCGTTTGAAAGAAGTACTGTGTCGTCTGCGTAGCGTAGTTCCGGGATTAAGAATCCACCTATGTTTAAAGCGTGGTAGTCAGTGTTGTGTATGTCTTCTCTCACGTTCCTCATTATACTTTCAGCGTAGATGTTGAACAGGTATGGGGAGAGTGTGCACCCTTGCCTTACTCCACTCTGTACCTCAAACCACTCTGAGAGATCGTCCTCTAACTTCACTGCAGCCTTTTGATCTTGGTAAAGTTCCTCTATTAGATGAATCTGATGTTTGGGAAACCCATGCTGTTCATTATCTCCCATAGTTGTTGGTGTTGGACGCAGTCGAACGCTTTTGAGTAATCTATGAAACACATGTGCAGGTCAGTTGAAAATTCCCTACACTTTTCTATGATCAATCTCATGTTAAGAATGTGATCTCTTGTTCCTCTGCCTGATCTGAAACCAGCCTGTGTTTCGTTTATCTCCATCTCTAATTTCTGTTTGATTCTTTGCATTATGATGTTTAACATTATTTTACTTGCTTGACTTATAAGGGCTATAGTTCGGTAGTTAGAGCAAATCTGAAGGTCGCTTTTTTTGGGAGGGGTATATATAAGCCTAGGTAGACAAAGCCTTTGTTAACAATGCTAGGTTGGCTTATTTCTTAGCACTGTGAGTGTCCATAGTAGCTACAGTGTGTCGCCAAATATCACATCGACTGTAACAGGTTGACACCGTGTAAAAATAGGGCAGACCATTTTGACACGGTCAGTTAACCCGCCCCAGCGGCGAGAATAGGTCACCAAATGAGATGTTTGTATCCGACTGACAATAACGGAAAAATCAAGTTTCTCCTTTGTCAGCGCTCGAATCTTGCAAATAGCAACATTAAAGTAAAAGTAAAGTAAAAAGTCTGTTTGCGGCGAAATACTCGGAAGAAGTTGGCAGGTAACTCAACGGGTACATAGGCGCTAACAGCAGAGCTGTGTGGACAGCATAGGGCACAGTTAGACACATAGTACGCTCTGGCCATCCACTGCACCTGATTTTCTCCCAGTTGTCTCGACTTTGTCTTGCCACTGGACCAAGATAAAACTCAGGAGAGAGAGTGTGGTTGACGATTAGCGCAACTCTTCCACACTATAAACCAACTTCAGCGCTAGTCATTTCTCAACCCATTTATTTATTTATCTTTATTAATTAAATATGAAGAGAACAAAGTGTGAATCAATCCTAGTTGGTTCATGGAATGTTTGCACACTTACGGATATCTCAGATGTAAACAGACCAGAAAGAAGAACAGCACTAATTGCTAAAGAATTGGCCCGTTATAATCTGGATATTGTTGCACTTAGTGAAACGCGGTTTGCAGATGAGGGTCAGTTGACAGAGAGAGGTGGAGGGTATACATTCTTCTGGATAGGACGTAAAAACACAGAGAGGCGTGAATCAGGTGTTGGTTTTGCTATAAAATCATCTCTGGTGCAGAAACTTCCAGGTCTGCCTCGAGGAATTAGCGATCGCTTGATGTCGTTGCGATTGCAAGTGAGCAAAAATAACTTTGCCACATTACTTTCTGCATATGCGCCGACAATGACAAATCCTGATGAGGAAAAGGATAAATTCTATGAAGAGTTAGATGCCGCTATATCTGGTACACCGAGAACTGATAAACTCATTATCCTGGGTGATTTCAATGCCCGAGTTGGCAAAGACTCCCAGACATGGCAAGGTGTTCTTTGACGTCATGGGATCGGTAAATGTAACAGCAATGGTTCCCTTCTTTTAAAGCTATGTTCTGTGCACGAACTCACTATCACCAACACTATGTTTCGTTTGCCAACGCGCAAAAAGACCTCTTGGATGCATCCACGCTCCAAGCAGTGGCATCTTATAGACTATATCATAACCAGAAAAAGGGACATCAAGGATGTTCGTGTCACAAAAGCAATGTGTGGAGCTGAATGCTGGACTGATCACCGGCTTATAGTATCCAAACTAAATTTCACCATTGCTAGAAAAAGACGTCCACAGGGACAAAAGATAGAAAAACGCCTAAACACTGATCGGTTGAGTAACCACGATATAAAAAATAATCTCTCCAAGGATCTCGACGTAGCCTTGGGAGACTTAGATCTTCTTAATACCACATCTGAAGATAGCTGGGCTTCGTTTAAAGGAATTATTTACGCCAAAGCGAAGGAACATTTGGGAGTGAAGGTACATAGACACCAAGACTGGTTTGATGATAATAATTTTGAGATAACATCCTTGTTAGAAGAGAAACACAAAGCTTTCAAGAAACTACAAGGGGTAGCATCTTCACCGTCCAAGAAAGTAGCCTATAACAAGATCCGTAACACTTGTCAAAAGAAGCTTAGAGAGATGAAGGATAAATGGCTAAGTCGAAAAGCTGAAGAAATTCAAATGTTTGCAGACAGAAAGGACTATAAGCGATTCTATGAGGCTTTAAGAACTATCTATGGTCCACACTCATCGGGATCACCACCTCTATTAAATGCCGATTCGTCGAAGCTTCTCACTGATAAAAATGACATCTTAAATCGTTGGGCTGAACATTTTGAAGAAATCCTAAACAAACCATCAGTAATAAATGAAGAAGTCATAAACAGAATACCACAACTTAGGATAAGAGAAGAACTCGATATACCTCCAAGCAGTCAAGAGGTTATTATAGCGATTAAACAAATGTCAAATGATAAAGCTCCAGGTTTGGATGCCTTACCTGCTGAAATTTATAAAAATGGCGGACCACTGCTGATTAAAAAACTAACTGACATTTTTGGTATTTTCTGGAACTCAGGTACATTGCCTCAAGATCTAAAAGATGCTTCTATAGTGCACCTATATAAAGGCAAAGGTACCAAACAGTCTTGCGATAATCATAGGGGCATATCACTTTTGTCTATAGCTGGTAAAATTCTCGCTCGTGTCATACTCAACAGATTAAATAATTCTCTACTAAACGAGCTACTCCCAGAGAGTCAGTGCGGTTTTCGTGCAGGTCGTGGTACAGTTGATATGATATTCTCTGCACGACAAATTCAGGAAAAGTCACAAGAGCAACATAGTGAACTCTTAGCAACATTTGTGGACTTAACTAAAGCATTCGATACCGTTAACAGAGAAGGACTGTGGAAGGTGCTTACAAAGTTCGGATGCCCCCCAAAACTTGTCACTGTGATACGACAATTTCATGACGGTATGATGGCTAGTGTTATCTGCGACGGAGGAGTATCTCCTGCATTCCCTGTCACAAATGGTGTAAAGCAGGGATGTGTGCTGGCCCCTACTCTTTTCAGCCTGTTATTTACAGCCATGTTAACGGAAACACACCATAGTAATGAAACAGCAGGCATAATGATCAATTACAGAACGGATGGTGGTCTTTTCAATTTACGTCGTCTAAAAGCAAACACGAAAACTAAATCTAGTACTGTTAGAGAATTACTTTATGCTGACGACTGTGCATTGTATGCTGACTCTGTCGTAAACATGCAGAGCACCATAGACCGCTTCTCAAAGGCCTGCAACAACTTTGGTCTCACTATTAACACCAAAAAAACAGAAGTCATGCACCAAGCAACATCAAATAGCCATCATACTGCTACTTCCATCATCGTCAATAAGGAAAAACTGCAGGTAGTCGACAATTTTACTTACCTTGGAAGCACTCTCTCTCGCGATGTCAACATTGATGTGGAAGTTAACAAGAGACTGGCAAAAGCTAGTGCTGTATTTGGCGGATTACGCAAAAATGTATGGGACAGAAGAGGTATAAGAACAACCACCAAACTACAAGTATATCATGCTGCTGTTATACCAACCTTACTATACGCCTGCGAAACGTGGACAGTGTATGCTAGACATGCAAGAAAGTTAAATCATTTCCATCTTACCTGCCTACGTAAATTACTAAACATCCATTGGTGGGACAAAGTACCAGACTACGAGGTCTTGGAAAATTCAACCTCAATCAGCATCCACACAATACTTATGAAGGCGCAGGCACGCTGGGCAGGCCATCTTGTGCGCATGGAGAACTCGCGATTGCCAAAACAAATATATTATGGAGAACTCAAGGCAGGATTTCGAAAAGCTGGTGGACAGAAAAAGCGTTTCAAAGACACGCTCAAGTCATCCTTGAAACATCTTAACATTGACGTAGGTGCTTGGGAGAGCCTCGCTCAGGATAGAACGGCTTGGCGTTACAGCATTAGAACGGGAGCACTAGCGGCAGAAGAATTCAGACAAGAAACTGCAAGACAGAAGCGGACACGTAGAAAAGAAAAGACATCTCAACCTCACACAGATACATTCTATTGTTGTCAATTCTGTAAAAGAACATTTTGTGCGCGCATTGGACTTGCTAGTCATTTAAAAACGCACTATTAACTTTATTATTTTATTATTTATTGTTATTATTATTATGGTTGAGTTTTTGGTCATCGTCGATCACGACGGACGAACATCATATATAATGATTTTTTCCATTCATCCGGCCATGTACCGCTTTCCCATATTTTGCAGCAGAGTTTGTGGTAAATCTTGATTCCGGCCTCCCGCCTGCGTGTATCATTTCTGTTGTTAAGCCATCATTGCCTGGGGCTTTACCTTTCTTTAAACTTTCTATTGCGTATCTTACTTCTTCCTTTGTGGGTTCTGGATCTTTTTCATATTCGTTTATTGTTCTGTTTTTTGTTTTTCTTGGGTCATTATACATCTCACTGCAGTATTCTTTCCATCTATGTAAGATATGCTTCCCTTCTGTTAGTATGTTTCCTTGTTTATCTTTCAGCACTTTTAATGATGGTTGGAGGTTTGCTGTCTCTTAGGTGTCGTACATTTTCGAACATCGTTTTACTGTTACCTTGGCTTTTCTGCCCTTCTATTTCCAGGCATATTTTGTTTATGTAGTTTTGCTTGTCTTGTCTAATTCTTCTTTGTATATCTCTTGACAGGAATCTATCATTTGTTCTGTTTTTACAACTATTTTTGATGTGTCTTCTTTCTTGGATAATGCTCATAGTTTCTTCTGATATATACTCTTTCTTCTTCCTGCTCTTTTTGTGTAGCATTTTTTTTGCACAGTCATTGAAAATGTCACTTATTTTGTTTTCAAGTTCTTTTGGAGAGTATTCTTCTTGTATTTCTAGTAATTTTTCGAATTTGTTTTGAATTTCGATGTTGTATTCTTTCGGTATTGACGTCATATCGTATCTGGTAATCATTGAAGTTTTTTTTTTTTTTTTATCTTTACCTTGAACTTTGCGATGAGTAACTCATGATCAGTGTCGCAGTCTGCGCCTGGTAGTGTCTTGCATTGCAGAATGTTTGTTTTCCATCTTTGATCTATTAATATGTAATCTATTTGGTTTCTGATCTCTCCGTCCGGCGACGTCCAGGTGTATAGTCTTCTAGGGTGTTGTCTGAAAAATGTATTCATTACAGCTAGGCTGTTCTCTGCACAAAAGGCTAGCAGACGCTCTCCACTATTGTTCCTAATGCCTAGGCCTGTGTACCTTGACATGGGTCATGTTGATCTCTGACCTGACCTACTTTAGCGTTGTAGTCGCCCAATACTATTTTTATGTCGTGTTTGTTTATTTTTTCAAGCGCGAATTGTAGTTGCTCATAAAAATCAGCAATTTCTGTTTCGTCTGCCGCTGATTTTGGGGCATATATCTGTGTAATAGAGATGTTTCTTGTTGCTCCCTTTATTCTGATGGTGATTATACGCTCGTTTATTGGGTAATATCCCAATAAAGATGATTTGATATTTTTGGAGAGGTAGAATCCGACACCACTAAGCCCGCCATTGTCTGATCCAGAGAAAATACACAGTTCTCCATTTGTTAATGTGAAATGACCATTCTTTGCCCATCTATGTTCTGCTATACCCAGTATGTCTACTTGTGTTCTTTTCATCTCTTCTATTACTACGTGTTGTTTCCCGTGTTTTAAACTTCTAACGTTCCATGTTCCTAATTTAATGTGTTTGACCTGTCTCTTTACGTTGATATCCATGATGTTGAATAAACCCTATTACTGCTCACCGACAATTTTCTATGAATATTATGTTAATTGCTACACCACAAGATCACAATCCTAGAGAAAAAGTTCGGTTAATCCATTGGACATTTCTAGGCACAATATTCCCGTAGGTTGCCATTACTTTCGGGAAGGAACAACCGTTAATCGAGCACCGTAAAGAGAACACATTCGTTCTAGTCGGCCATTTTGGTGGAAGTCCGAACACACATCCAGAAGCCAAATTCGTATCATAGAGTCCCAAATATGGCAAGGAAGTATATGAAATGTTTGAACTTTCCAATCATCCCCGCAGACACCAGATAGACGCAACATCACAAGTCTGAAACGTTTGTAATTATTACCTGCGATCTGGAGCTAGTATTAGATCACATTTGCCAGAATCTGGTCATTTTATTTCACCACACCGTGTTGAAGACCCTACTTGATAGTTAAGTCGAGGGGAGGCCATCAAGAGAGCAGCAGAGATACAATTGGGAGAGTAGGATCGCGAGATCGATAGGTTACAAGTCTAGAGAGTGTACCGTAAAAACTAGAGACTGGGGATGTTGGGGGTCTGTTGCAACCAACGTCGCTGCGGCGATGGCACGTAAAATGATAATTGCGCCATTTAACGCCATTTAAATATTAGTAACAAGATAATTACATTATGATAATTTGGTTTGTAGCCATTTTATTTGTTGCCATTTTATTTGTTGCCATTTTATTTTTTTCCTTTGTAATTGTTGCCATTTTGAATGTGTATTAAAAGATAAGAGTTTGCTAATTTTTACATGAAATGTAGTCTGTATACGGAATTATATTGCATATATTTCAACTTTTTAATATTAGGATTGATTTCATTATTTCATACAACTTCCGTGACGCAGAGATTTTTAAAAAAAAGCACGCAGCGTCTGCTAGCGATCACTCGGTTTGCGCGCAACATACTGAGATCCCACCCCCACCCCAAGTGTCTTCTAGGGGAGGGAGCCTCTCGGTGTGTTGCATGCACATCGAATGAATGGTGTCATTTATGTGTCTATAGCGAAAGTTCGTGTCGCTAAATAATGTATGGTTTGTTTCTTTAATTATGTTGGCATATCATTCCGTAATGAAGCGAAATTGTATTATGAATAATCATTTTGTCATTTCAAAAAGTTGTTTAATGTTTAAGTAAATTTTCGCGTCCGTTAACTTCCAGATACGTTGTCAGACTAGATGACGTCATTTTTGTATGATGTCTGTTTTATGATGTCTATATATTGTATTTATTTTTTAAGGCAGTCACTCAGTGAGTATCTGTCTCGACTGGTTGAATTGGCTGAATGAATTATGTAAGCTTTACATCTTGCTCGTGACTGGTTGCCAACAATCTATTTTTTAGATGTTACATCTATATACCATGTTATATTTGTGATCCTGTGATTATATGTGCGTTATACAATGGAATAAAGGATTGGAATTATACATCTAAAATGCATGTCGTAATAGTCGACGACGGTGATGTTGATTGGTATTGGTCACCATACCTTATGTTTTACACTGTCATGTGATTAGTGATTAGGTGATAGGTGATCACAGCACTAACTACACATCAGTAGGAAATAATACTATTTCAGGGAAATTTCCCAGCGTAACTTTACGATAGTTTCTTTAACTTGTTAGTAGCACATGCCATTCAATATCTTTCTCAATCGCACCCCATCCTAACCTGTACCCTCCACGTAAACGTTTTTGTGGTAGCTATTCTACTATTATGAAGAATGGTGAAGTCTCGTCTCAGAACTTCGAGAAAATTAACAATTTTATACGCATCAATAATAACCAAACTCCTCGTACATGGAATCAGATAAGGTGGAAAGTGCCGAGTGAATAAATGTTTTAGTTATGGTGTCTGTTGTTTTGTTTTCGTTATTTCTCATTGACATTACTGTAGGTTTCGAATTTTGTTATTTATTAGTTATATTAGTAATCAGTGACAAGAGTACATTATCATAGATCGTATACGCAGCATCACTCGAGCAGCAAGATTTTGCCTACATTTCCTCTCAAATATAAGACTGTACTGTTCCTTGTTGTCGCATCTCACAATAAGTAATGTACCCATATGATAGTCACATAATCTCACCAAATCTTTCACAATTAAACATCAAACTTTGCCAGCGAAACACCATTGTTGAGCAGAGAGAACACATCTACTGCTTCACATACTGCATACAAATAATAATCTCTTCTCCATCCGGGTTACATGAACACATCATCACTATGATTATCTTCATCACCACCTTTCCTTACTGTTATTGACTGATGTATAACTATAGGCTTCAACTCGTTTAAAAACTGTCACAGAATAATGCTCCTATTTAGTTGTTACTAATGGGTCATCCAGCTTTCAACCTCTCATATACCGCGATATTGTTTATTTGCACTGCAATTCCATTTACAAGACACTTTTAGCGCCAACCACAACAATACAGCAATGACACGGAGCTTTGAATTACGTGTCAAATGTTTACTGATACGCATCATTGGTATTGTACAGTCTTTAATTATTGATTTGAGATCAATGTTGTTAGAATGCATTGTTAATGTTATGTCTCTTGAGCGAACTAAGAGTGCATACCAATGTTGTAAATATTATTGCTTCAGTTGAAGCAGCTAGACCACTAATGTGCGTAAATCGAATGTCTTTATTCCCACAATAAGACAGAAGACATGATAGCTTCGCCACGGGATTCTCTGATCTAACATTAAATGAGACAATTCAATTTAGTTTGGCATGTCAAAACTCTAATGTCGCTGCATGTTCGCTTGTTTGTTTGCGACTCCCAAAGGAGTTCCAGTTTACAGACTGTTTTCCTGTGCTATTATGAAGCCATATTAGTTCAAAGAAAATGTTTACATAACAGTCCATTTCTCATTATCCATTTGAATTCTTGCACTAAAATTGCATACACCAGTTTGTATACACATCTAGCATTGTCCTATATCCAGTTTCATATGCCTAACATTGTCATACATTCTTTTTAAGATGCCTAACATTGCCATATATTCAGAACACTTTCAGCAAGACCTTCGACAACACAAGGCATATTGCTACTCGGAAAAAATCCTTCAAAACTGACTAATGTGACTATTCCCGTAACTTTAATTGGTGACTGATTATACTTTGTCTCCACCGCCAATGAAAATCATGACAACAGACAAATTTGTCATTTAGGAGGATGTTGTGCAATTAATCATTATGTCTTATGTATTAAACTGTCACGCTTGCAGTGTAGTACATCCATTTTTAGAAATAGTACACCATGGGCGCCTGCATAATTTTTGTAAGTGGGAGATTAATTACGCTTACTTTAGATGAGATACTTTTGTAGTTCTTCCTAATACTAGTTACAAATTTGATAATCTCAGGAAAAAATTTACAGAATAAAATCTATACTTGACTTGACATATGTTTTAGTGGCAAATGTTATGTATTTAAGACAAGTCTATGATTTGAAGAGAATCAGAAACAAACACGTGGTTTATCCTCATACAAGAGAATCAGTAACCCTACACGTGGTGAGTTGTCAGAGTATATAATCGGCAACCCTATACGTGGTGTATCCTGATAGATGAGAATCAGTAACGCTACATATTGCGTGCTCTCATACAAGAGAAACAGCAACGCTACACATGATGTGTACTCATACAAGAGAAACAGAAACGCTACACATGGTGTGTACTCATACAAGAGAAACAGCACAGCTACACATGGTGTGTACTCATACAAGAGAATATTATCATGGTGCCTTTTACTCTGCCTTCCGCTATTAATCGTTCCATGATGCTATGTTTATTTATATGACCAAACAAACAGCTTTCTAGTGTGATATTATTCAGGAGCCAGCATTCTTCGACGTTTATTGATCTTAACACTTCTTGATTTCCTCTTCTATCTGTTCATGGTAAACGTAATATTCTGTTGTAGCATTACATTTTGAAAGCAGCGGTTCAGTTTGTTATTGTTTTATTTAATGTCCATGCCTCTTGCCATATATTGCCACTAGAATTACACATGTTCTGATCTTGCATAGTTTGGCTATGTTGCTGGTAGTTTGCCAACGATTTTTCATTTGAGGAAATTTCAATGTCACCATTGCAACTCTTTATTTCGACAGTTCAGTTACCTGTGGTGTTTATGTTTGTGCCAAAATACTGGAATTATTTAACGTCCTCTAGATCGAATTTGTCAATTATCCTTGGTTATACTTTCACTTTATCCGTTTTCATAATTTATGTTTTCTTCATATTTAAAAACATATTTTGGGCTTTACTGTGACTTTTTTGTTGTTGATAGTAACATTTGCTTTAGACCACCCCCGTGTGTTGTTAAGAGAAGTATGTCGTCATCTTATCTGAATACACGGATCTGCTGACCGCCGATGGTAAGAGATTGGAAGTCAGTATATGTCATGTGGTCTTTTGCATATCGCAACTGTTTGCAGCGTAGATGTTGAATAAGTGCAGTGATAATGTGCATCCTTGTCTAACACCTTTCTACTGCCTTCTGTTCGTGGTACAGCATTGCGATTTCATTTGTGAGTTTTTTGTGTGAAAATCTCATGTCGGTCATAATTTGTCCATAATTGGTGATGTCGCACACAATCGAACGCCTTAGTGTTGCCGATAAAACATGCGTGTAGATCTATATTTATTTCCTGCATCTTTCTATAATGATTCTCACGTTGACAATATGGTCCCTGCTGTCTCTGTCGGATCTAAAACCTGCCTGCAGCTCATGAACTTATGTTTCTATCTTATTTTGCATTCTCTTAATTATGATATATAATAGTATTTTACCAGCCTGAATTACCAAAGCGATAGTTCTACAGTTAGTGCATAAATGTAGGTTGCCTTTTTTTGGTAAAGGGATTTAAACTGATCTTTTCCAGTCCTTTAGCTATATACCAGTTTTCCAGATCTTGAAACATAAGCTATGGTATATAGGGAAACTTTCTTCTTAGCATGTCTGGATCATGTCTGTTGTTATCCCATCGCATTCTGGGGATTTGCCTTTTTAAAATTGTGTATTGAATTCCTTTATTATTTCGCCTCGATTAGTACGTCCATTAAAGATGTGAATCTCAACGTGGGCCATATGCTACCCATGGGTTCACGAAGACTTCAAAAGGGGCTCGTAACATTTCTTTAACTTGGGGGTTGGGGGGGGGTGGTACAGACTCGCCGATGAGGGCAATTGATGGTAATGTGTGATAGAAAAACAACACAATTATGGCGATAAATCTTAGAAAGTATTTGTGACCTGCAAAAATGTAAATATTAATGTATGCAACATGAGAGGTGAGCTATGGAAGACAAGTAGTATCAACGGGTAAGGTTGAGAACCACTGCATTAAAGCACAATGAATCAACAACCTCTAGAAAAATTGTAAAATCTGACAAGTAGCATACATAAATTGAATGTGAGATTCGTCACAAGATCAAACGTTTTGAGATTGTTGTTATAATTCAAACAATTGTTGTTATAATTCGAAACAATTGTTGTTATAATTCGAACAATAACACGGGAAACATTCAATGTGGGTGGGCTAATAATGAGCTCTTGTACATCTTGTAGGATTTGATTTTTAATACAATTTTCCGCAGTTTGCACTCGTCAGAATGTCGTCAGTACTAAACGAGAAGAGTGCACGTCTGAATATAGAACCATTTATAGAATCAGACAAATAGTCATACTTTATGAAATAAATATAATGTGAATGTTTGGCAGTGTTACGACTACAATCTTTTATTGAAGGTATCACAAATATGTTACTACAGCACAAAGTGACATTTTGAAATTATTAAGTTCCGTCTCTGCAACAAAGAGGTGCAATTCATTAGCCCGTATACACTGTTGTTTAAAATGTGAAATAACTTTTTTGCCGCAAACTAGCCTTCTATAATATCTGTCTTGCTTTGGTGGTGCAATCTGCTAGACTATAACCTGTCCATCTTGAAATGTTTTCCGTCCAGCTGTCCCAATTCCTAATTCTTTGTTAACTTTCTCTCTACTATGAAATACCGTCTTGAAAAAGGTATTTTAATATATCTGAAATATATCTGAAATATATCTGAAATATATCTGACATGTTTCATGTGTTTAATTTTTATTTCTTTCAATTCTTCTTCTTTTTTATACACAGTGGTATCAGAATCTCTTTGTCATTTACTTCTCTCTTTTCATGACTTTGTCCTTATCCTATTTTTTGATACCCAAATCTCAAAGGAAAATTTGAAATTAAAACAAAACATAATAAACGTATTTTAAATATACAATACCAAGACAACAGTCAAAACCTTGAATGAGCTCTGGATTGAAAAACAATTTATAATACAGAACGTCGCAGTAAAATTGCAAGATACATTCTTGTACTAAAACAATCCCAGTTAGGTATATATGGTTGTTTGTTTTGATGACCTCCACCGAAGACGGATGTGTCGGGCATTTGGCGCAAATAAAACGGCGACACTACGCAATTCCATTCTCTGGACTATAGCCTGCTGTAAATCTAGTAGGGCCATTGTCCTGCTCCAGGAGAGATCCACTGGGAGTTTGAGAATGAACGCTGTAGAAGAAGAAGTAGAAGTTTTCATATCCAGAATACTTAATCCATCACATGTAAACAGCGATGTGAGGGCATACGCATGTGCAACGGACAAGTGTGTACGTGTATGTCATATATGTGATATATATAGTGTGAGTCATATGTGTGTGTCACATATGTGTGTATGTAGATAGCGTATACCATAATGCCCTACTCAGACACCCAATTATATGAATGCCTACAGCCATTTCTTGTTATTATATTGGCTAGTTGAAACCACAGTGTATAGGGGCCAATGAATTGCACCTTTTCAACAGCAAAAAAATACACTTCCAGAAGTCATGTGTGATAATCAATGACAAGACACTAGTACATATACACTTACTTGTGCTAAAGATTTTTCTGATCAAAACAACCATGACATTTTAAACAGGATAAAATATCATTTCCTTAACGGACAAGATACTGATTTGGTCTGCAATTGAATAGTGAAGTACTCTTAACGAAGTCACCGCTTCCCCACGTATCACTTAGAGGTCAGATAACATGAACTCTATACAGTCTCTTCTTATTCTTTAAGTGTCCATTTTGGACCAGGCGATGACACTCGTGACCTACCATTTTTCACTAGCATCGATCAAGTCTTTCGTCAAAAATACAGTCCTTTGGCTATATCAGCATCATTATTCAAAACTGACGATATTTGTCTTTTCTGGAGATTTTCATTTAGCATGGAAACAAAATATACATAGAATGACCAATGACCATTTGGATGAGTGTATAAAATGTGCTAGTCATGTTTCAATTTTCAGTTTCAGTGAGACTTTTAAAATGTTAAATTAGGGCATCTCTGTAGAGTAGTTGTTAAGCTGCTCGCCTTCTGCTCAAGAGGACATGGTTTGAATCCGGTGATGTGAGTGGTGCATGTAAGGAAACTAGAACAGAACGAAGTCAATCCTTCCCGCCCCTTGAAGCCTTTTCTAAACTGTATTATGACTTTTATCAAATATAGAATTATAAAATATATTAGTGGTCTTGCATTGTCCAAGTGATCTTGGTATAAATCATTTCCTGCATGAATAATATTCTCAAGACCTTCTTTATTAATTTCTCGTTGAAATTCTACATCTGTGTCTGTAGATTCGTATCTTAAAGAATTTCCTTATGTGTTTTTGCCCTTGAAATTTAATCTATTTGTCTGTAGATTCGTATCTTAAAGACGCGAACTCTTTTTTCTGTATCTAATCATGTCAGTCTTGCGCATACGATTGCGTTTGTAGATCTCACCCAGGTACATTAGACAAACCACCTATGCAACAGAAAACCTTAGTAGATGACATGCTGTTATATTGAAGTTCTCTTATGGAAGCTTTGTAGCGTGTCATCTAAACAATTATAGACACCCTCTGAATAGAAGGTTCTTTCAATAGATATTGCAATAAGCCTAAAGCTGAAGTCTCCTATGTATACAAAACAATTCAGAAAAAAACCACCCAACTGCACATAGGAAGTAACAGCTAATCGTTTGCAATTCCTGGTGTTCTCAACAAACAAACAAACATTGTCAGACTTAGTTGCAATACATTTAATACCAGATTCGACCCAATCTCATACTATATTCGCCATCATTTGCAGTGTACGCATACTGCAGGCTATCATTAAGAGACCTCAGTAATCTCCCCTTTTCTATCTTCAACTATCGACTTTTTGCCAATGACTACTTACGTGACCACAATACACAATGTATTGTTCAAGAGAATAGAGAAAAAAATTGAATGTAACATCATTACATATATATTGCCACGATAACAGCCTAACTGCAACTAATGTGGCATCTTTGGACTTGAACCAAAACCTCAATATCCCCAAGAGTCGTGCAGTTGAAGTGGTAAGCACAAATGTACAATATTTAAGGATATATAACGACTAATAAAATATGGCAAGTTTGTTGTTGCATGTCAATAAAACGAATAATGTAACAGGATAATCAGAGTTAGAAATCATATCTTTATTGTATTAATCCCAGTGCCTGTCAATCTTCGAATATTAAATATCGCGATTGTCTTCCTCTCGAGAAGCCAAGCATGCTACAAGAAAAAACTGAAATTATGTTTTACAACTCTCTGACTCTCTTTTCCTTTATATCTCACTTGTAAACCTATTCTCCTCTTGAAACATGATTTCTGAACCAACGTATGATCTGGCTAACTCTACATTAAGATTATTTCATACGTCTTCTCGTAATCATTGTTTGTAATTGCTTTTCTTTATTTTGTGTATACTACACATCAGATAATACAGATACGAGTTGGTTAAAGGAAGCAGACTCTTCTATACAGGAATATATATTTAGAGAGATAGCGCGTCTCAATGTTAGCATTTTTAATGAAAAAAGATATTGCTATCAAGGTTCCAATTGAATTAAAATCTTAAACTGCCGGAAAATGTACACAGGACAACAGGAACGTATAAACGAAACATGCAACAATTGTTTCTTGGTATATCGTATTCCGCGAAGCCCAATAGGCTATTGAGCAGTTCTAACCATACTAAAGGAGGTACGCCCTGATTTAACCAAGATGGATTTGTAACTACATAAAAGATGAGGCTAAAATCCTTCACGGATTGTTTAACAAAATCATGATACATTTTGGTTTTAAAGGATTGAAAGAGTCATAGAAGATTGACTCTCTTGTACTAGGATTTCTCTATATGTACTCAATCTCTATTACAGCAATCTTCGAGAAATCCACTGTGTACTCAAGACGGTGCGAACTGGATTCGAACCCGCGACTTCTTGAGCAGAAGCTACGAACATTAACGACTAAAGCACAGCAGTTCACAATAATTATATCTAATAGCCAAAACACCTGAGAGTCTCTGATAAAATGGTGAGGACAACATTTGAAAAAAAAATGTGGCGGTGCTGTGATTAAGGATGCGTTGTGTTATGTCAAAATAAATATAACATGGAAAAGATAATAAAACGTATATAATGTAACAGAAACGTTATAAACAGAAATAATTCCTATGTTACGGACAAAGGGTATTTATCGAAAAATATCAATACAAGACGAAGATGTCTATCTATCTATCTAACTATATATCTATCTTATATCTATCTTGTCTTTCTTTCTATCGGCATTTCCACCTGTATCATTGTTGGTAAAGGAGGGAAGTTGGAGTTGTCTGTTTCTGGCTATGTGGATCGCATTTGGTCTGGTCAGCACGTATCCCTTTAAGGTTTCTTTGATTTGTTCAGCCATCTTGTTCTTGGTCTTCTTCGTGCCTTGTAGCCTGATCTTCTGCTGTAGTATGCACGGAGGCTGGTTTAGTTGATTCCGTTCTTATGAGGTGGGCCACACCTCCCGGTTTTCTGACTCTCCGTCTTGATATGCGACAGTCTTTATTACTTTCCTGATATCTTTATTTATCAGTCTGTCTCATCTGGTGACATTTATAGCTTTCTTCAAAGAAAAATTCCAGCTCTCTGGCGAAGTTGTACAGAGCATGACTGCGACGGCCAAGGTACCGAATTCGATCCCTGCCACAGGCAAATGGCATCCGGACCGTTACGAAAGCAATGGAATACTACTTAAAGTATTTACATTTCCTAGGAAATCGCTATAAGCCAACAAATGGTGAGTTCATGGATATGTCAGTTAATAGGATACGCTACCATTTTTTTCAAAGAATAGGGAACACATTACTAAATTTTCTAAAGCAATATGCCATTTGTTTTGCTATTTGTTATGGTATTTGTTGTTCTTATATATTGCCCATTCGGAGGTGTCGGGACAATGGCGCAAATAAAATTACGACACAATACGTGTCCATTCTCTATTACATCGTGTTGAAAATATAGTAAGACCATTATCATACTAAAAGGGAGAACAAGCAGGTGGAGAAAGATCTCTAAACACATGCAACTTAAAACTAAAGTAGATATAAACAAGTATTCCCCGACAGCAACTTTATTATGTGAGAATCTATCTTTGGCAGCTAATATCTAGTCAGAATATTTCAGGAAGGTAGATTCTGATAACCTCCCTAGTGGGCACTGGCTTGAGTTCTATTATACATACCAGCAACAGTCATTGCTAGAATTATCGAACACGTGTCTAAATATTGTTATTTCCAATAACATCATAGATCTACTGTAATATCCGAACAGTTGGTGCGTCTTAGTACTTGGGGGATAATATACAGGGAGACTGGTCTGAAGCCACATGTGGGACAGGAACAGAAATTTCATTTTCGCCACATCGCTTCCATGAACAAGTAGAGGAAAATCTAACGTAAATTGAATCAGCAGACATTTTGTTGGTGTTGTGGCTTTACTAACAACTTTGATTACATATAACTGTCCTTGGAAATTGTGTTCATGTTCTGACGTAGTACACTTATTTTGTATTTCTGTCACTAGACACTTTTGTCCATCTACTTACTATTCTGCGTTCTCTGTGATATATGCATGTACATGTATTGTTATAACTTCAGATATAAGAATAAACGTAAGTTGTTTGTGTATTGTTATAACTTCAGATATAAGAATAAACGTAAGTTGTTTGTGTATTGTTGTAACTTCAGATATAAGAATAAACGTAAGTTGTTTGTGTATTGTTGTAACTTCAGATATAAGAATAAACGTAAGTTTGTTGTTAATTTATTTCAGAGGTGGCATTTGCTACAGGCTGAGGGGAAAGGGGGGCAGGACGCACAAAAATTAGTGGGGTGGGAACCAGCATCCCGTTATTAGTCCCTTAACGCTCTAGCGATTTATATAGTTTGTGATGTTATATAGTTTGCGATGTTATATAGTGTGTGATGTTATATAATGTGAGTTGTTATAAAGTTTGTGATGGTATAAAGTTTGTAATGCTATATAGTTTGTGTTGTTATATAGTTTGTGATAATATATATGTTATAATCTCAGTTGCCAGTGATCTGAAATAAGATATGATGGCAGTGAATTTGTCTGGTTAATTTTTGTGCAGGCTTTATGGGCCTGTGGACCGTAATGTATTCATACTTGGATTACGACAAAGTTCCAAGATGTACGCCACACAGTTCAACGCTTCACTCAATATGAGGCAGTCCAGCACTTCAGAATTAAGAAACCAACACCTCAGTATGGTACAGTTTAACACTTCAATATAGGGCACGACAACACTTCCGTATGTTTGTTTGTTTTGCGTTCGCTCCATTGTAACCATCACGGATATCCGTGCGATTTCCGCCGGGAGCGTGATTACGTTGTGCCACCGTTATGCGCCTTGTAGGCCTAGCACATCCGATTTCGGCATGCCTTGACAATTCGGGTGGGCTACACTTAGCCTGTGACAGCCTCTATATCTGTCTCCAGGCACGCGTAGTGGCGACTCTTCGCCCAGACGATTTTGCTCTCGTCTGACTCGCACGAGGTGTTCCACTGTCTATGAACTTGTCTCGTGTAATTGGACGTGCTGTTCCTGTGCCCATTGTGTACTGAACCGTTTCTCATCCGTGAGCCTGGTTCCTTAAGGGGACGAACTCAACAGAGGAGTTGGACCCTGGCTCTTTCGCCCTCTTAGCCGAGGTGTCGATCACCGACATCGTGTACCCATTGTCCAAGTTCGAGTCTCACACCACGCGTTTGAGAGCAAGGCGTTCTCGAGCTGAGCGTCCTTGTCCCAATAGCGCCTGAGCCCATCAGTTACTGAACCCTTTCTCTCTTCAAGTGTATTTCCGGTGTAGGAAACCTTGACAGTAGAGTTGGGCCAGGACTACCATCGTTTTCCCTTTCTTGCCTAAGCCCATCGGGTACAGAACCCTTTCTCTTCGCGAGCATATTTCCGGTTTAGGAAGGCTCGACATAAGAGTTGGGTTAGGTCTTCTTGCTTTACCAAACGCCAATGGATGGGTCTGGGTCTCTGACAGTAAGGAACACAGGTAACTAGAAGCTCGTCTCGAGCTGACGGAGCTTGTAGTTCCCCTTTCCTAGAGACTTTTCCCTTTCTATTTGCAGTTCGCGCTGCCCTCTAGCGCTGTTCTGCCCTTTCATTGTTTCATTGTACTCGGTATGAAATATATTTGTCTCTCGCCATGCATATACCTTCACGTGCATTTTACATTGGCCGCCGCTCCAATGTTCGGACTGGACTGACTAGCTTTACTGTATGTCGACAGTGTTGCTATATGTGGTGATGCTGGTGGTGTCGGAGATATTGTCTGTCTCTTGTGCAGTCAAATCTCTTTCCATCTGCTACCTCCACATTCTCGGACACGATCCCCAAATGATTTGGCCAGAATCAGCTCGAGCTGCTGTATTTCTGTTTCCAGGGTGCACCGCGTGGAGGTACATTTGGGATCTTGGTTATCTGCTAACCCTGGGTCCGCCTAGAGCAATGCGTTCCCTTTGCACCCCAACACTTCAGTATGAGCCAATTAAACAATTCAATATGGGGCACGACAACACTTCAGTATGAGACAGTTCAACACTTCAGTACGAGAGTTCGACTATTAGGACAGTGTACGCCATTCTTAACAGCATATGGCATGCTCAGCGCATAACAGTCTCACATATGTATACAGAACAATAGATATTTGTCGACTCCATACTGCAATAAATGCATACTACAACGAAGCCATACTATGATTCCATACTACAATAAATCCATGTTACTATGATTCCATACTACAATTATTCCATACTACAATTAATCTATACTACAATGTTTGGCGTCCACACTAGCTAACCTTAGGATTTTTTTGTTAGTTTGTCTTATATGCTAAGCTGGATTTGATCAGGTGTTTATCCCTTTACATAATTGTAAAGCTTGTGTATAGATAAAAGAGACATTTTTGTCAGATTTCCGTCCTGGTAGTGTAATACATTTGATTAAGAAAGTACAATGCATTATTCTATATCAGTAGTGTCTGAGGTGTATTTAGTTGTCAGTCTGAATTAATTTGGTTGCACAAATATATGCAAATTGTGTCCGTTTGTCTGGTTATGGAACTTGATGCCTCATCTTAAAGATGATGAAAGCGACCAATGGGCAGTAAAAGAGGTATTCTGAAGTCGGGTGGTTTAGACCAAGCTGCAGATATCGTAGAAAAACTTAAAAAGTAGAAAAACTTAAAAACAGCTAAAGAAATGCAGATGATCCATTTAATTATACTCGTGTTTCCCCATATGTGCTCGAAACAGCAAGCCACAAGCAGAGTACCACTCATAGCACGTAACTCCATAGTTTCAAGCGATAATCTCCAGGGGTCTCCGAAAACATTCACTTTGCAAATAAGACTTGGAACCGGCAACATCTTGAACACAAGGCGAACAGCTTAACCATAACTATTTGGATATTCCTGCTGCTAAACTATACACTATGAAAAAACCATGGCCGGCTCTGCTACAGACATACTAGAATAATCAAGATAAGACCTCCCATAATTACTTCAATTACTGCTATGATTTTCTTTGTAGATTACTTATATACTTTGTGTCGTTCCCATATACCCACCAACTTTGTATTGTTCACATATACTCACCAACTTTGTTTCGCTCGCATATACCCACCAACTTTGTCTCGCTCGCATATACCCACCTACTTTGTGTCGCTCGCATATACCCACCAACTTTGTGTCTCGCATATACCCACCAAATTTGTGTCGCTCGCATATACCCACCAATTTTGTCTCGCTCGTATATACCCACCAACTTTGTGTCGCTCGCATATACCCACCAACTTTGTGTCGCTCGCATATACCCACCAAATTTGTGTCGCTCGCATATACCACCAACTGTGTGTCGCTCGCATATATCACCAACTGTGTGTCGCTCGCATATACCTACCCTATCAACTTTGTGTCGCTCGCATATACCCACCAACTTTGTGTCGCTCGCATATACCCACCAAATTTGTGTCGCTCGCATATACCACCAACTGTGTGTCGCTCGCATATACCCAGAAACGAAATTTCGCGGAAATAATTGAAAACATAATGTAAACAAGGCTTGTTTTTATTCCGCTGATAGTTTATATCTGGTGAATGATCACGAGTCAACACATATATTTTCCTGGAATACACTTTTCTATTCTACATAAATTTTGAAAATGAACAAAGAAGCCGAAGAAGAAGCGTGTTTGCTTATTACATTTTCTGTATTCAGTTCTCTGTCTTTATTATTCTTTGTAACTTCTGTCGCTGATTATACCAATTGTTATGACATGTTACAAGTTTTCCATTCTCCTGACAAGTTAGACAAATGTTGGTTATCTATTTCTCAAGAAGATAATGAATATCCTCTGTGTGTTGATGAAATTTTGCAGTACGTTTACGTCTGTCATTACAATGTATAAATATAATAATACAGTCTGAAAGTCGTGGAGGATCGACTTAATTGAACTCGACTTTCTCACATGTACTCTGTCCTTATCATTAAAGCACAATTTGAGTGACCATTGAACTTCAGTAAAACTTACATAATGTGGTGAATATTCACACATATACACACAAACACGCACGCACGCACACGCACACACACACACACACACACACACACACACAACAAGAACAGTTCCAGGTTGTTTCAACGTAACTACATGCAATGATATGTGTGTCTGTTGTTCCATTATGAGTTTTTTTCACTTTCTTAATGAATACTTGTTTGGTCGAAACACCGATCTTGTGAAACTGCTATTTAACTATTTTTACACATCAGTAAAGCTGTAAGTTGCACTGATATCTAACATAATAATAAGAAAGAATACAAATTAAACAGTTAAGCAAGAATTGTATTCAATAATTAACAGATTTCGAAGACTCATAATTATAAAATAATGAACTTCACGCTCGTGTGTTGCCGGGGCCCGAAATAGGAGCAAAGAATAGCAACAATGTTTACCTTCCATGCATGCCGTAAGAGGCGACTAAGGAGGTTATGGGATAGAGCTGGCTATCCTACCCCATATAGGGTCAGTGATCCAAAGCCATGCTGAAGTCGAATGTGTCAGGCCAAAAGGCGCATATATCGCAACAAAGCTGTAAACCATGACAGAACGCATTCCGTTCTCCGGACTACATCCTGTTAATCTGCAGGAGTTTGAGAAAGAACGCAGAAGAAGAAGAAGAAAAATGCATTTCATAGCTATTCCCCGCGTTCAAATTTCTCTGCCTCAGACTTGTGAGAACATTCACTAACGTTTCGATACACATACATTTCTTCTATTTGCAACGATAAGAGAGACTGTATCGCAATATGGCAGATCCCTTTAAAGGTTAGAGTTGTGGAATTAGTACATAAATTACACCTTTGGTATTAGTGAATAATTTATCGTCACGTTGGTAGAGGGCACTATTATTGGGGTCACCGATTATTGTTGTAATCGAAAGCTCTGCTACAAATTGGAGAGATAATTTTTGTTGTTGACTCGTTGTGTTATATCATTCATATATTGTAATGTTATGGAATGCGTTTCGTACGTTGGTTGAGGAGACTCTCTCAAAGTAAGGTAAAGCAGAATCATTGGAAATCATCCATTGTTAGTAACGCTTTCCGGCTGTTTTGGTAATTTCCATTGGCTGTTGACATAAAGTATACATAAAGTAACCAATGGAAATCATGGCAGAATGTAGAAAAGCGTCAGTTTTGAAGAATGATGACGATAATTCCACAGGACTGTATAATACACGATGAACTTGGTTGAACATCATCATTTTAGTAAATAACTCTGGCAGAGTTGCAAAAACAGATATTGCAGGCAATTCATATGATAATGTTTGATAATATTCGACGCGATGATATACACAAAATATAGTATTGTTTAACAAGTGAAATGAATGAGTGCACTTAGAACGTCTCAAAGTATTGCAATCAAGATGTGCAATTAGAACATATCACAATAGGTATGCACTATCATAATGCGATTGAAATGATCAAGAACAATGTGCCATTCAGTTAATTAACTACACAATACATACACGTTGTGCAATTATATATATATATATATATATATATATATATATATATATATATATATATATATATATATATATATATATATATATATATATATATATATATATATATGGCGTATGTTAGTTTTTTTTCTCCTCATTCTTTTGTTTGAAAATGGTTTTTTACTTATTCTGATAAATGTGACAATTTGAGTATGTCATACAAAATGCTGAAATCAATCCAAACCATAAACTTTCAGATCGTTGAAATTAAAAACACCAAGAACAAAAAATGATATTGAAAGAGCACACAAGTGGGTGAAAAAGTCCATGAGTGGCAACTGTGGTTTAAATATCATTGCAAGACTTACATTTGAAACAACATTGTATCATGTTTACATGAATTAACAATAGAGATGAGTATTGTTGTGATTCTACACACCAGTTGTTTAAAGTCTGCGATAATATGGAAATCACAAGGATCTCACGGATGGACTTCACTGTTGCTTCTACCAATGAGGTCCCACAGAATCTCCTTTATCTTAGATGCTGCTACTAATGAAACATATCTTATATCCGAGTTTCCCGATCTGAAATAATAAGGCTATAGTAACAAGAAAACGCTAGAAAACATTGGAGGGGTTTCATTGTTTAATTAACACTCCTACACAACCCTACATCAATATTTATTTTGCTTTCATGTTTTAAATAATGCTGTTAATCAGAGGTATGAACCAGAAGCTCTGATAGCAATTATTCAATATTTTCTTCACATTAGTCAGGTATAGTCTTCAACGTCAAATGATTTGCATTCGATTTCTTTTTTTTTCGTAAGAAAATTGGGACATCTTGGTAAAACATTTTTCCACGAGGTATGAAGATTGAAAAGCTTTCAAAAGATTTCTTGCGATAGCCCATTTTTCGGGATAAGCAACATGTATATCTTTCTGAAGCCAGACCTGTTGATATTCATTTCTGAACTGCACGTTATGTTCTACGATCGTGCTAATTACGACCAATGTCGCCGTGTGTATTCGTAATCCCCTGAGGTGTTTCCGTAGTCAAAATCCTCAAACAGGGTTTTAAAGTATATGTGAAGGACATTTAAATCTTGAATGTAGACCCACACGTCATCACTTGTGTGTTTGTCAGTGACAAGTTGGGGAATTGGGAAAATTGGCGCTGTCCAATGTTTTGTTGCATGAGTTTAATTCTGGCAAGACAGGCAGCAATGATGAATTTTGTTTTTATTTAACTCAGACTGTCACCTTGTAACTGCAAGTTAACCTCAATACATTAAGTACACAAATCTGTTAAATAATCAATGTCTGGTTACGATTTGATTACATTTTCTTTCTTCTTCTTCTGCGTTCGCTCTCTTATAACCACAACGAATATATCATGTGATTTTCGCTTGAGAGCGTAAAGTACGTCGTACTGCTAGTTCCTCAGTTGAACTGTGTTATTTTCACCTCGGTTGGCTCACTTTATTGTCCGGACATTCAAGACCCAGCACAACCGTTTTCGTCTTGCCTTTAATTCGGGTAGTGGGCTTCCCTGGCCTGTGACAGCCTGCCTATCTGTCGACGGGCGCGCGGGTGTGTAGTGACACGTCGCCGTGACGACTGTCGTTCACCGTCTATCTCGCACGAAGTGTTCCACAGTCAGTGAACGTTGCTCTTGTTCTGTTCCTATCGGATACTGAACCTTTTCTCATCCACGAGCCTGGTTCCGGAAGAACTCGGCAGAAGAGTTGGATCCAGGTTGTTTCGACTTCTTCGCTAAGGTTCCATTCACCAACATCGTGAACCCCTCGTCCAAGTCCGAGTCTCACCACGCGTTTTGGAGCAAGGCGTGTTCTCGAGATAACGACCTTGTTCCATTTGTGCCTGAGCCCATCGAGTACTGAACCTTTTCTCTCTTCGCGAGTGCTTCCGGTAAAGGAAAGATCGTCATTAGAGTTGGACCAGGGCTGCTTTCTCTTTGACGAACGTCCACGGTTGTGTATAGGTCTCTACCCGTAAGGAGCACCGTAATTGGAAACTTGTCTCGAGCTAACAAAGCTTGTAGTTCTAATTTCCATGGAACGTTTTCCCTTTCTAATTGCACTTTTCTCTGCCTTTTATTGAACTCAGTATGTTCTCTTTTCGTCTCTCGTCATGTATCTACCTTTTCGTGCATATTTTAATTGGCCGGTCTTCAATGCTCTGACTGGACTGACTATCATCAATGTGTGTCGACAGTGCCACTACATATGAGGGCGCACTGGTGTCGGCGATGTTGATCGTCTCTTTTGCACTCAATTCTCTTTCCATCTGTTGCCTACACATCCACATACGCAATCCCAAAAAGATTTAGTTATAATCTGTACTAGCAGTTGTATTTATGTTTCCAGGGTGAACCACGAAGAGGTACTTTCGGAATCACGGTTATCTGCTAACCCTGGATCCGCCGAGAGGTGTGCGGTTCTCTCTGCAACCCATTTTATTTCAAAATGGAATCTTTAGCATCCAAAAATTCTAAAACGATCTCAAACAGGTGAATAAAATCGTGTCAATCATAAGCGCTTTCTCGAGCAAGCGCACTTCATTGTGAATTGATAGAAGTCATCGTAATTTTTTCACACAACTGCGCAAATAATGTAGAAATCAACGAACTGATACGAATATTATTAAACTGTGTTTTGAGGAATTTTGAGGAAATTGTGTTTTTTTTTACAAGTTTGGATAAGTGTTATGCGCACGCACGATACGTTGTTGCTTGTATGAAAACTTGTAAAAAATTGCACATGAGCTTAGCCCGCCATGAAACAGATAGACATAAGACGAATTTTATAAATATATATATATATATATATATATATAATTTCTATGTCTGTTATAAACTATTGGTGTTATGTGTAATAAAACATTTTCATACTCGATACATATTGATGTTGACCTGCTTCACTGGGGTTCGCTCACGTGGACCACCATTTACGTCTCGCGCAACTCCAATTGATTTTATAGCTGACGTAGACCCCCTTCAAGTCGAATCAACTCCTGGGGATCCATATAAACTACTTTGGGAAACACTGTTGCAGAATGCTTAGAATTTACTGTCCAACTTTCATTTAGAAAACTGAAGATATGTATGCACTGTTCCAGTGGTTTGTTCTCGCACCGTTCCCCTCCATATACTTGAACATATAAATTTCATACAAATTGTCTCAGAAACGTTATGAACATCAGATGGCAAGACAAGATTCCAGATACCACTGTCCTTGATAGAGCTGGTATCCCAAGCATTGACACGATCCTGATGCAGACACAGATTCGTTGGGCAGGTCATTTGGTGCGTATGCCAGACCATCGTCTGCCAAAGATACTTCTCTATAGTGAGCTAGAGAAGGGTATACGATCTCAAGGTGGCCAAAGGAAGCGCTACAAGGACTCGTTAAATGACTCACTGAAAGCCTTTGAAATAGACCACGATACATGGGAAGAATGTGTTCAAAATAGATCTACATGGCGTTCTAAAATAAAAAAGAGCGCATCATCTTGTGAA
>CM067299.1:102944942-102994515 GCA_034231615.1 Meghimatium bilineatum
GGATTCATATATTTCTTCTACAATGGTTGTTTCACGTTCTGCATTTCTCAAACTGGTCAAAGTAATGAATCCACACATTATTCGATAACGTTGTGTGATTCATAATAGATCACTAAAAAGGCGATACGTATTGTAAACTATGTAAAAACAAGTTTAATGTTAGGCTGTTCCAAGTTCTTTGAATACTAGAATGTTCCAAGCTGTATTCAGACTGTTTCAGACTGTTCAAGCAGAACACAAAATGCTTCTTTTTCCGCGAAGATGGATGTTCGTTATCAGAATGAAACATGATGTCTCGATTGTTTGAGTTGAGTTCGAATTTGGAATGTTTCTAATGAAACATGATGTCTCGATTGAAAGAGTTGTGTTTGAAGTGGGAATGTTTTTAACGAAATATGATGTCTCAATTGTAAGAGTTTTGTTTGAAGTGGGAATGTTTCTAGTGAAACATAATGTTTCGATTGTAGGCGTTAAGTTCGAATTAGGACTGTTTCTAATGAAACATAATGTTTCTATTGTAGGCGTTAAGTTCGAATTAGGACTGTTTCTAATGAAACATAATGTTTCGATTGTAGGCGTTAAGTTCGAATTAGGACTGTTTCTAATGAAACATAATGTGTCGATTGTAGGCGTTAAGTTCGAATTAGGACTGTTTCTAATGAAACATAATGTTTCGATTGTAGGCGTTAAGTTCGAATTAGGACTGTTTCTAATGAAACATAATGTTTCGATTGTAGGCGTTAAGTTCGAATTAGGACTGTTTCTAATGAAACATAATGTTTCGATTGTAGGCGTTAAGTTCGAATTAGGACTGTTTCTAATGAAACATAATGTTTCGATTGTAGGCGTTAAGTTCGAATTAGGACTGTTTCTAATGAAACATAATGTTTCGATTGTAGGCGTTAAGTTCGAACTAGGACTGTTTCTAATGAAACATAATGTTTCGATTGTAGGCTAGGACTGTTTCTAATGAAACATAATGTTTCGATTGTAGGCGTTAAGTTCGAACTAGGACTGTTTCTAATGAAACATAATGTTTCGATTGTAGGCGTTAAGTTCGAATTAGGACTGTTTCTAATGAAACATAATGTTTCGATTGTAGGCGTTAAGTTCGAATTAGGACTGTTTCTAATGAAACATAATGTTTCGATTGTAGGCGTTAAGTTCGAATTAGGACTGTTTCTAATGAAACATAATGTTTCGATTGTAGGCGTTAAGTTCGAACTAGGACTGTTTCTAATGAAACATAATGTTTCGATTGTAGGCTAGGACTGTTTCTAATGAAACATAATGTTTCGATTGTAGGCGTTAAGTTCGAATTAGGACTGTTTCTAATGAAACATAATGTTTCGATTGTAGGCGTTAAGTTCGAACTAGGACTGTTTCTAATGATCCAAGAAAGAAGTGAACTGTACGATGATTTCAGTGACAACACTTCTTTTTATTATTTAATATTTTATAAATTTATGAACAACGTGATCATCTAACTTAAAGGCGCCACTATTGAGTTGTACGATCTTCTTCTTATTCGTTCGTTCTCAAACTCCTGCAGATCCACCGGATGTATTCCGGAGAACGGAATGCGTTGTATCATGGTTTACAGCATGGCTGCGATATCTGCGACTTTCGTCTTGACACATCCGACTTCATCATGGCTTTGGTTCACTACCCTATATGGGATGGGACAGCCAACTGCATCGCATAACCTCATTAGTCCCCGCGTACGACATGAATGGAAAGTAAACAGTGTTGCTATTCTTTGCTCCCCTTTCAGGCCCCGGCAACAGACGGACGGAGTTTTAAGATGTTATCAGAGATTATCTAGACAAAATGAAATACAATTGTGGAAACTGCTGCTTGAGTTCAATAACGTGTCATCGTTTTCTCACCAGAAAGTTTGAGTGTAACAGCCTGTAATCAGAATGAGCTCAAGATTAAAATTCAGTCACATTTGAAATCCCTGACAGAAGAATTGAAACTCTACTTTCTTGGTACTTTATTGGAAGACTGGTCTTAGATGTTAACGGAAAATCAATTTGTTATTAACATTGATTTACTGCCAGACATTTCTCAAGAAGAAGCCATATAATTGGTGATTTAACTTTGAAAAGATGGACATTTGCGAGGTTTGGATACATTATCTTCTGTTGACCTTCATGTGGTCAAAGATGTGATAGGTATTATTGTAAACCTTCTATACAGCATAGTTGAGTGAGTCAGCGTTTACAGTACTAATTATTATAAACACAAAACATCGACGTCATCTTTCCTGCATACATTGAGATCATACATTCAGATATTTTAAAAATGCAAAACAGTGGCATACTTGAAAACAAAATTGGTCAATGTGGATATTGTATCCTTAATTGAAATTTTATCGATTCAGTAATTTTATTTTAATCACATGGTATAATGAAAGTAATGTTCATGAACAATAGACAGAACTTGTATGAGCATATTAAAACATACACTTATGTTGATTATTTAACACATTGTACCGCCGAAGACGGATGTGTCGGGCCATTGGCGCAAATAAAACGGTGACACAACGCATTTCCATTCTCTGGACTACATCCTTCTGGAAATCTAATAGGACCATGGTCCTGATACAAGAGATATCCAGTGGGAATTTGAGAATGAACGCTGAAGAAGAAGAAGAAACAAATTGTGTAGGTGTTTCCCCCCATATTGTCCACCACGTTGATCAGAAAATGACTGTGAAGTTGGGGTCTAAAAGTGTGGTAACGTGGGGGAAAAACCTTTGTAAAATGTTCAAGGGGTATGTCAACGGGAGAGTGTTGAAACCACTGACCAACGTTTTTTTGTGTGTTTTCTTTATTTAATACCAACAGGCAGCAAGGTGTATATATATATATATATATATATATATATATATATATATATATATATATATATATATATATATATATATATATATATATATATATATATATATATACATATATATATATATATATACTTAATATGTGAAATATTGTTGCAACACATAACAAATGTATGTCCGTTTCTGTTTCTTCCAACATCATAATTATGTTTTCAAACAAGGATAACATAAAACATGCTTGTATGTTGATTGCGATATGTTAAATTTCAACAATTACTCTTCATGACTTTGGTTAAAATAAACAGCTTTTGTTGGCGAGTGTTTATTAAAGTTCAGCAACAACACATACCGATCTGTTTATCTCCCTCACCCTCCTACGCTTTCTCTCTCTCTCTCTCTCTCTCTGTTTTTATCTGTGTATTTGTTTGTTCCGTTTTTACAGTTCATTTCATTTTTTTTTAAATTTCATTTCAGACACTGAAACTCGAAGTTATCGTTTGATACAAAATGCATTCTTCTGTCAGTATGTCTTTAGAATTTAGATAAAACAGGTTCTTCCTGGATATTTTCTTTATATTTCACACACAATGTCTTTCTTTTTCTCTTTCCATGTTTACCATTTTATATTTCCTAATGGCAACACTTTATATGAGTCATTTTGTATTTAGTTTCACACCGTCAGTTTTGGTTTGTCTTTATTAACACTCGAGTTTTTGTTTTCTGTATTACTCTAGGGATAGTTCATAAGTTCGTTAACACTGCCTGTGAAGTTTTGTTTCGCATTTTACACACATTCTCTCGTAAGTTTATTTTGTTGCAACACTCTGTCACAAGTTTTCTTTGGTTTTTATATTTATTGGAGAGTTTTTGTTTTGCATTTAAATTCTTTGGCGATTGTTTTTATTTCTCTATATTCTTCTTCTTCTTCTTCTTCTTCATCGTTCATTCTGAAACCGCTGCTGGATCTCCCTTGTAGCAAGACCATTGTCCTACTAGATTTCTAGCAGTATATAGTCCAGAGAATGGAAATGCATTGTGTCGCCGTTTTATTTGTGCCAATGGCCCGACACATTCGTCTTCGGCGTGATTTCTCTATATAATTGTTGATTTCCTGTAATATTCTCTGTAGAGATTTAGCTTTGCTGTAACATTTTAGAGAGTTTTGATTTTGCTGTAACACTCGTGGTAGAGTTTGAGATTTGATGTAGCACTCTTTATAATTGTAAATTTTATGAAACAGTTTGCTGTACTGTTTTAGATTTGATGTAACACTCTCTAGAGAGTTTTAGTTTTATTGTAACACTCTCTTTAGAGTGTAGGTTATTCTTAAAATTTTCTAGATAGTTTTAGCTGTGTTTCAAAACATTGGAACGAGTTTCAAAAGAAAATGTTAACACTCTCTGGTGAATTTTTGTTTTGCTTTTACATTATCTTACGCGTTTTTTTAGAGATGTCTGTCTCTGAAGAATCTAGTTTTAACACACAAACACAGACACTCTCTAACTCTAGAGATATTTTTGTTTATCTTCAAGAAGTTCTCTCTGTATTATCTAGCTTACGCACATTGACTCTGTGCAGTTTTGTTTGGCTTGAACACTTTCCCTTTTCTTTATTATGTTCTCTCAGTCTAAACATTTTCTATGTGTGAATATTGCATTAGGAATCAGCCAGTTAGAAACTGGCGATAATAAAGTTATCACGTCATACTCATTCAAGTTGAATGATGTTGACAGGTCACTAGAATAACGTATACAAAGACAGAGGAATGGAGTATAGACGTTCTACAAATAAGAATGAACAGTCACACCAAGTGTATAATTGGTGAGAAGGACTGTCTTCTTAATGTGCTATCTCTGTGCGAGAACGCAGTCAGAGACCGTTGCAAGGTCCCATGCGTATGTGTATTAATAATGCGTTTTCTTCTCTCCATTAAATGTCTTCACATCAGTCTATCTTTTTCTATTATAATACTATATTAAATTTCAAAATCTCTATATTTCTGCCTTTTTTTCCATTATTTAAGCCCTCTTTAATTTCATAACACATATATTTTTTTTATTGGCCAGATTCTCGTATAGACGTTGTCTTTTGTTTCAGAGTGAGTATCTATACAAAATATTGTTTCATTTGAGTTTCAATGAATTCTGTCACCGCCGTAAATTAGATTAATATGGATCTTTCTCGACATAGAGGAGGGACTCTTCTATATCATTTAAAGAGATAGGATCACGTTTCTTTATATGGTATATATAAGGTTCTCTATACTTGGACGTACATGATGGGGTAGTGGATTCAGTAGTTTAATTATTTGACATATTGATGTTTTTAACGAGTATGTTGAATGCACAAACTAAAGAAGGGTGTTATCAGAATCAAGAAAAATAAACTAGGAGTTTTCCGGATAAATAAAAGGATGTAGCAGAAAATTATCTAAGAAAAGAACAAAAACATTATAGAGAGATCACATGAAGTATGAGCCAGACATTGAATTCATAACAATGTCTACACAAACACATCTATTCCGATCGGAGAAACCATAAGATAAATGATAGAGTGTCAATCTTCATAAAAACAGTATGGTATACATGTCAGACATGGACACTAACTAAAGAAAAAGAGAGACAGATATTACTACGAGTGAAATAATAAGTCTAACTATATCTGCAAACAGTAAGAATCCATTGAGGAATGGCAAGATTACTGTTGGGACGTTTATGGTCAATATATATTGAAATAATAGACTGAAATAGTTAGGCGACTTAATGAGTATCAACCCATATTGGCTAGTAGCATTAGCATACAACACGAAAATGGAATAACAAGAGCCAGAGGAGGACAAAGACGGAGGTGGAATGAAGGACTAACCAATGTTCTGAGACCTCACGATATTACTGAATATTACACTAACAAACGTGTCAAAGCCCTAAAACCGATCGTCATAATTTCTGAGACGACTTACAGCAAAAGCAGATATAAGCCAATAAATATATATCTAGTTCTTGTAAGCTGTTAAATACATATTCCAGTATAGAGTCACTGTAAGAGCTTTAATGACGTTATGAATTTTTCGTTTAATTGTGGAAACGGAATGAATGAAACAAATGCAAGAATACAGTGCTGAGTCTATAGGAGAGATTGATAATATGCTATTTTAAGATAGCTAAAGTATAAATTAGTTGCATTCTGTTATTGTTTCCTGTTTATCGAGTTATAGTCGCAGGTGGTCGTATGCGGATTTGCCTACACGACTAACCGTAGACAGCCTCCCTGCACTACTTCACAGGAAAACATGCAGTAATGAAAGTTTCTACTAACCGTCATGTAAGATTATGCATCTAGTAGGTAATGCCTATATAACGAGACATCGTTTCTTGTAAAAATCGCTCTAACATTCATCGTTACAGTTATATGTATCCTGAAGTACGCGTTACCGTCCCCCAGTCATGGTTTAAATGTATGTCTTGTATCAGGCTCTTGATTTTCTCTCCTATCAAATAATCCATATGGATGATGGAGCTATGCAGGGAAACGAACGTTGCGTCGTTGCCCTTTTTGTAGCAGTTTTTCTAGTTGACGAACATTGATATATTCATCATGAATTCTGATGATTCTACAGAGTATAGCGATGTAATAGATGACTAAGATGTATATGCCGAGATCGTATTAAGTCTTGACAATCATGTGATATTGCTGCCCTATAATCCCTCCCTTTGGAGACCAAACATACATATACATACAACCATGCACATAAACAATCCTAACACAACCATGCACATAAACAATCCTAACACAACCATGCACATAAACAATCCTAACACAACCATGCACATAAACAATCCTAACACAACCATGCACATAAACAATCCTAACACAACCATGCACATAAACAATCCTAACACAACCATGCACATAAACAATCCTAACACAACCATGCACATAAACAATCCTAACACAACCATGCACATAAACAATCCTAACACAACCATGCACATAAACAATCCTAACACAACCATGCACATAAACAATCCTAACACAACCATGCACATAAACAATCCTAACACAACCATGCACATAAACAATCCTAACACAACCATGCACATAAACAATCCTAACACAACCATGCACATAAACAATCCTAACACAACCATGCACATAAACAATCCTAACACAACCATGCACATAAACAATCCTAACACAACCATGCACATAAACAATCCTAACACAACCATGCACATAAACAATCCTAACACAACCATGCACATAAACAATCCTAACACAACCATGCACATAAACAATCCTAACACAACCATGCACATAAACAATCCTAACACAACCATGCACATAAACAATCCTAACACAACCATGCACATAAACAATCCTAACACAACCATGCACATAAACAATCCTAACACAACCATGCACATAAACAATCCTAACACAACCATGCACATAAACAATCCTAACACAACCATGCACATAAACAATCCTAACACAACCATGCACATAAACAATCCTAACACAACCATGCCTTTGATGCTAACATATCAGAAAGGCCGCGGTGTATCGAGATGTACTTGTTCACAAGGTATCATTTCACTGTACAGATCATCGCCTACTTCAAATAGTTACATATTGGAATAAATAGCCAAGAATAAAAGTTACTAGTTTTACAAGAGAAGGCGATGTTCAAACATTTTCAGCAACTAAGACATTTCCAGCAACTAAGTTTTTTTTAGACGACCTTCCACTGTTCTTCCACAATGCGAGATATGTACGTAAAACTTATCCATGATACATATACAAACATTAATACAAATGTTGTTTTATATTACATATTCATAAGTAGAAAAAATACACAGATTAGGAGAATACAAGAAATTAGTGTAAAATGTTTACAACATTGTGAAATAGATATACATTTGATATGATAATACACATACATAGATACAGTGGGAATAACAAAAACTCATAATACACATACATAGGTAAACTGGGAATATGAAGGACTCATAATACTATTTTAAAATATGTGTTGATGCATTCATGCATTGTGAAATGTATGACAATTACATTAATAATATTAAATATATTTCTCATAAGGATATGAGAGCCAGACGGTAGGAAACTATAGTGTCGATATAAGACTAGCGTTTCGCATAAATCTCTTTGGTAAGCATCAAGTGGGTGCTCAAAGTTTCACATTTTCATAGAAGTGTGAATTTCTTTCCTTTGGTCTCCATTACATCGCATCAAGTAATTGTAAACTCCACTTGGTTACAAATATCGCAGCTAGTTGTCACATTTGGAATAGAAGAGTAACGCTGTAAAAGTTACTGCTGAGACTAGGCACACCAACGCCCATTAACAAACACCCAGGCTAGTTCTCACATTTGATATAGAAAACTAACGTTATCGAAGTTACTGATGAAACTAGGCACACACAAGCCCCTTAACAAACACCTCGGCTAGGCATACATCTACAATGTTTCTGTTTAACGATGAACTGCAAACACGCAAGAAGCCATATCTCTATCGATACAGAAGTTCGTGCGGTTATATAGCACAGAGAAATAGAAGACACAAACATGTACAATTAATAATCACAGACTTTTAAAAATGAATGATTGTCTAGAAGTTTTCAAAATAGTATTGTGTAATCACTAATGGAAACTCAAACCAATAAATAAATTGAAATAAACCAGAACGTATAAAATTATTCTGGCGCTGGGTGTGGCATACATGAATATGCACATTAGAAAATGTTGCATTATACAAGAGTGATTCAATTGAGAAACCATTAAGCTGTGATAGAAAAGTACAATACTTACGTAAAACACTAGGTTGATCAGCTTTACAGTAAACTCACATACTCAGACTATATTGTATGGGTAGAAAAAATACAAATACGTGTATACAAGACAGTTTCAAATTATGAACCTTGGGTCGTTTTAAGAAAACTACACGACAATCAGTAAAAACAGTAAAAAAAATGACTCTATATCATACAAGTATTAGACGGTGAACATTGAACAGCAGAGACATCCAAGGTAACAATGAAGTACGTATACACAAGTAGTGCCATTGAAACGTGAATTAAACAATATGGGGAATGAGAACGGAATAAAACAACTATGTCCGAGAACAGTGTGAACGACAATACAAAAAAATCCCCCTCCTCCCCCTCCCCCCCCACATTTTGAAATATAAAAATTCTAAATAAATGAATGGTCGGTATTAAAACCTAATGGCTTAAGGGTACCAAACTGCAGTATAGCGATTGTGATGTTGTATCTAGCTTCAGTTGTTTGCTTATCCAGTGGTTCATGGGCTCATGTCCTGTGATCCAATGCCATTGTGTGATATATGCATGTATTTTTGAGCAAGCTCTATCGTCAGTGGCTCATGATCCTAATGAAGTGATATGAATCTCTCGGGCACCAGGGTGATCAGCATCGTTGACATAATAGTGACAGGAGTGGGTGTTCTGTGGTTAATGCCCTGAAGATGTTGGCAGAAAAATATCACCGTTACTAATTTTAATATATGTTGTGTTATCGTTCTTATTGCTTTTCAGGCATAGTTGTTATATTCCGTTCTCATGTTCCATATTTTTAATGCTTATCTCTATGGCAATACTTGTGTATAGAAATATCATTGTTACCTTGGCTGTCTCCCCTGTTAAATGTTGGAATTCTAATGATTGTGTTCTGCCAAAGACGTTGTGTCGGGTCATTATTGTAAATAAAACAATGAAACAACGCGTTTCTATTTTCTGGACGACTGCAAATTACTGGATATCTAGTAGAACCATCGTCCTGCTATAGTAAGAATCCAGTGGGAGTTTGAGAGTGAACGCTGAAGAAGAAGAAGTAATACTTTTGTGATAGTGTCATTATTTTTACCGTTTTAATGTTTCTGTCACTGCTTGTCTTGTTTTTCCTTGAAAAAGATCTTAATGTTGAAACTGTCTTGTATACTGTTGTTTGTAATTTTTCGTACCAATACCATATAATGTCATAGTCTGTACGTTCATTGTCAAGTTGAGTATCAACCCAGTCTTTTACGAAAATATTATAGTTATACATTTTTACAGCATTATAACTTGTTATAGAAAAAAAGTTAATAGCCGTAGCATTACCCTGTAATTTCAATTATTATGCTAAGGTTGCCAAGAGCGTACTTTGTGCATACCAGCAACGTGACGTCATAATGACAGTTTTAAGATTGCCACTTCACTAACACCAAAGAAGAGTAACGTTCAGTTTTCCATTTGTTTAGTCAATAAAACTTTCATTACTGCATATTTTCCTGTGAAGGAGTACATATAGGCATTCTAGGGGATGTGGAAGTAAATACCGCTTTGCTATAGTAGACAGCGCTACATGTATATGAAGGATTGAAAACTATAGAATTTCATCGAATGACGATACGGTCATGTATGTCTGTTAATCCAGTCAGTACGTGTATGGATGGAGTTGGGTATCTCTATACGAACGTAAGTTCCGTAAGACTATTCACGAAACTTTTGGCATGACTACGTTTTTAATACTGCTATGTGCTACATGAGACAATACTAATGATCACATCATCTGTGATAGATCACCATATTTAGGCTATTCATATAGCAACCTTCAAGTCCCAATTACATTCGCGAGTAGTATGCACCAACTGTAATGAATGAGCACAGTGGTATGCGAGTGTGCATCTTATCTCTATGTAATGTAGCATAGACGTTTTGGTAAGTCGGAGTGTCTAAAGTGTCTGTTATACACGTTATCTAATTCTCTTTAGGTCGCACATTAACACTAATATATATATATATATATATATATATATGTCAGGGAAATGTCAATACGTCAAAAACACACCTTTGTGTTTGACATATTATCTCCGTAAGGGTTTTCCTTCCTGCCGTAATGTCTTTTAATGTTACTCTAAACATAGTAGTTTTAGCGGCTCACCAGCTGAAGAGTTACGCTTATCTGCCTGTTTCATTGGCTTGCCGGATAAAAGGAGATTGATGTGATCTAATGGAATACTAACTTTCTACAGTAGTATTCAACATTAGAGATGAATAAAAAGTCTAGAGTAAAATATAATAGAATTTTAGTCGTTTTTGATTGGCTGGAATCATGACTATATCGCTCAGAGTTGCCGCAGAAGTTCGGATTCGTCTGGACATTGTCGCAAACACTCATCCATACAACGCACTTCCATTCTCTGGGCTATATCCTGACGTAAATCTAGTAGATCAGTGTCCAGATGCAACAGAGAACTCAGCTGGAGTTAAAACTATACATATACATTTTAAAAACATTACACACTTGTTGTATATTGATATTTCCCGCGCAATATGAGTTCAAAGCTCAATATAATTCGGCAGATACTAGAAATTTGCAAAGTCAGTCTGTATATTTGTCTGTCGTATCCGCAATATAAGACATGTGGATAAAACATAGCAGACAGTATACATATCACTGATTACATTATCTGATGTAATATCTCTCATGATTGCATCTTGTAAAAGGAATTTATGTTATTCAACGTACTGTTTATTTATTACTGGCACGGCTGTGATGTCAGTTTTGAAGCAATCTCTAACATATGGATAATACACCTTACGCCTCACCTTAGAGTTCTCTTTTATGTAGTGAATAAGGTACACATATACAATATTTAGTTTCACTTCAATCTGTTTATTCTATCTTTATAGTGCGTATCTTGTACATGTGTCTTTCTAAAAGGGATATACTCGTACGTGTTTAGCAATGTATATTTCATTACATATGTGCCGCGTAGCACAGTGGTTAGAGCACTGACTTCGCATGAGTGGTACTGGGTTCATTCCCTAGTTGAGGCGGCTGTTTGGTCTACCCAGCCTGAAATGGGTACCGGATCAGTCTGGGAAGTAAATACTGCGGGGGAGAGACTATTGAGAAAGTTGTATGCCGACGCAAGTTAGGCGGTCTGTGGTTAGATACTAACTAGGCAGCTGAGCACAGATGGGAAACGGTACGTTATGACGTGGTTCATAAATTAGCTTACATTTTCTTCTTATGTACCTCTGTTCTCAATATTATATCGCTGCATTACTGTTTGCGGGGACTGTCCATAACTGACATCAACCATTGCTATTGCAAATGTTTTGACCCCTCGTTCTACACATTTGTCAACAACTCTCAAGAATTTAAGGAACCTTCCCCCCCCCCCAACCTCTTAATTATGTAAATATTGTTTTCCTCAACAAAACAATTTGGTAGACGCCACTACATAGTCGAGTTATCTACCTGTACTATATAAATTTCATGTTCATCATTTATACTATGTGAATATGAATTCATTTTTAGGGCTTGGGTTAAGGTTAGGATGCGGATAGTTGTGTTTTACATACCAATCATAACCTCAACTCTAAATAAATAAATATTTCAATTATTAAATGATGAACATGAAATTTACAAACATAGACAAGAGAAATAATTAAACTTGTGGTGGTGGCCTCTACTTATACTGTACCAACAATGTTTAGGAACTCAAGTATACGCAAGAATATTGAAAAAAATACATATTTATATTTTCATATTTTGCGTTTATATATGTTTCACAATCAAACAATTAAATAGCTGTATAACTGCATTATTGTTGACGTCAAGTTATGCCATAGCGCCCCATTCCCCCTTGTAAATAACTGCCAAATCTTTTCTGACCCTCATTCTTTACTGCTGATGTGATTTATGGAAAGCAAATTGTACATAACAAATAAATATTACAATATTGATTATTTTTTTATGAAATCTTGTTTGTTTCGTTGTTTAATATGAATATGATAGTATCGCCTCTACTCCATATATATTATCATACGTTGTATCTTACTCAGTGTTCACTTAGTATTATTGTTATCATAAAACAGTAGCTCTTATGGTGGTGAGGCACACATCTTTCTACTGCAGATGTTTGTTAAATGTATTTACAGTAGAGATATTTAACGTAAAATTATTGCTGGTATCGGACAGGTAATGTTATCACGACGACCTCCAAAGCTAATTATTGTTGTTGATTCTCAACTGATTGAGTGAAAGATAAATCTGTAGGCGTTATTGCTGAAACATGGCTGTCCATTGCGGATGATTTCTCAATTTGCTTATGTAACAGTTGGGACGATAAGGAATAGCAGAAGCATAGGCAGTGGCGCAACCTGCGAAGAGTTGTTGATAAAGTACTCTGCAGCATGGAAGTACAACGCTGGATAGGACTGTCAAAATATGAAGTTCATTTGTCGTCATATAATGTTCTACTTGTGAGCCGTTTAGAAAACAATAGCAGCTAATTATTTTAGGGTATGGGTTAGGGTTAGGATGCGGATAGTTGTGTTTTATATAAACAATCATAACCTCAACTCTAAAAAAAATTAATATTTCAATTATTAAATGATTAACTTGAAATGTAGAAATATAGAAAGGAGAAATAATTAAACATGTGGTGGCCTCTACTTATATTGTACCACCAACAACTGCACGTAAACATCTCTAAGAAAATCACTATAGCCAAAACAAGCTTGGTTGATGTCTATGTCCTTGATATAATATGCTACCAGCGGTTTCTGTATTTACATGATCTGTCATAAGGGTACGTTAGGACATGTATTCAACTGCACCTATATTTACACGACCTGTTATCAGGGCATGTTAGGACATGCAATCAACTGCTTCTGTATTTACATGAGCTGTCATGAGGGGCATTTTCTTTGTTCTACATACTTTGTAAAGTTTGATATTTCATGTTCAGATCTGCCGTTATTGACATATTATTTCTTTTAATCTTCATGTGCACGTCATCGTGACTGTTACAACCAAAGCGATCATTTCCATTGAATATAAAAAGCATCCTTGAAATGTTGGCAGGAAAACATGAAATAAAGAAATAGTTTCACTCATTTTATTAACAAAATTAATGATTTTTGTTAACAAAATTACTGAAAGTACTGATTTTTTTGCAAATTTTCAACCAATTTACTTAATCTTGATCCGTTAAATATGTACTTGAAAGACGGTGAATTTCAGCAATAGTTAGAAATACTCTATTGTGGTCAACTCGTTAAAGTAGAGATGGAGATTAGTCCTACCAACAGAGGCAGAAAACTAAGATTGTTCAGTTCGACCAATGGAACCATTATCCAGCAGGTCCACAATGCTGTCGAAGCAATAAAGCAAGTGCATGTGCTGAAGACGGTAATACTGGGCAAATAGGCGCACTGGCTATCACAGTATTAAGCCAAACTTATCATGTATAAGCGAAGAAAAGAACGAAAGACAGAAACAGAATACGAGTATATGGAGTTAACTGAATCTTTTCACAAAATCAATAAGATAGTCAAAGAAAGCTATGTCTAAAAGAAAATATTTAAGTCAAATAGTATGTATATTTCTATGAATACATGACAAGGAAATATATGCAGAGGTTCCGTTATCTTGGACAAGGGAATACCATCAAGAAACAGATTGTACGCTTGAAGAAGGGAGTAATATCCAGCAACAGATTGTATGCTTGAACAAGAGAATAACATCCAGCAACAAATTGTACGCTTGAAGAAGGGAATAACATCCAGCAACAGATTGTATGCTTGAACAAGAGAATAACATCCAGCAACAGATTGTATTCTTGAAGAAGGGAATAACATCCAGCAACAGATTGTATTCTTGAGCAAGGGAATAACATCCAGCAACAGATTGCACGCTTGAGGAAAGGAATAACATCCAGCAACAGATTGTACGCTTGAAGAAGGGAATAACATCCAGCAACAGATTGTATGCTTGAAGAAGGGAATAACATCCAGCAACAGATTGTATGCTTGAAGAAAGGTATAACATCCAGCAACAGATTGTACGCTTGAACATGGAAATAACATCCAGCAACATATTTTACGCTTGAAGAAAGGAATAACATCCAGCAACATATTTTACGCTTGAAGAAAGGAATAACATCCAGCAACAGATTGTACGCTTGAAGAAGGGAATACAATCCAGCAACAGATTGTACGCTTGAAGAAGGGAATAACATCCAGCAACAGATTGTATGCTTGAAGAAAGGAATAACATCCAGCAACAGATTGTACGCTTGAAGAAGAGAATAACATTCAGCAACAGATTGTACGCTTGAAGAAAGGAAAAACATCGAGCAACAGATTGTACACTTAAAGAAAGGAATAACATCCAGCAATTGATTGTACGTTTGAACAAGGGAATAACATCCAGCAACATATTGTACGCTTGAACAAGGGAATAACATCCAGCAACAGATTGTACGCTTGAAGAAGGGAATAACATCCAGCAACAGATTGTACGCTTGAAGAAGGGAATACCATCTAGCAACAGATTGTACGCTTGAACAAGTCATACACTCCAGAAAATGAACACGGACGTTTACGCTCACGAATAAAGGGAGAAGAATCATTGTACCAGACTGAAAAATCACACTTAACCATCTTCATTATTGAGCGAGAGACCAGGTCGGCAATGTTTGGGTCTAATCTGGTCGTGTTTCGAATGAAAAGTTTCCATTTGTTCCGTCAATCTTGCTCTCAGGCTACTCGATTACTCAGAAAATTATCAACATGGAGGCAAGGAGTCCCAATACTCAGATAATTCTTCAATAAATCAACAACCTGCGTATTTCTCCCAGTTAACTTTACTTTAGCTTTTGCTCAATCTACAAGCTAATCTAATGCATGTTAACTTTAGTTTAGCTATTGCACAATCTACAAACTAATTTAATGTATGTTAACTTTAGTTTAGCTATTGCACAATCTGGAAGTTAATCTGTTGCATGTTAAGCTTAGTTTAGCTATTGCACAATCTACAAGCCAGTCTGATGCATGTTAAATTTAGTTTAGCTATTGCACAATCTACAAGCTAATCTAATGCATGTTCACTTTAGTTTAACTATTGTACAATCTACAAACTAATTGAATGCATGTTAACGTTAGTTTAGCTATTGCAGAATCTATAATCTAATCTGATAGTGATGTTTTGAACTATGAAACTACACTTAAGGGTTGTTCAAAAATTATGTCAACAATTAGAGGTGGATGAAGGTAATATGGAAAATCTGGAAAGTTTGACAGTTGTTGACACTAGGGGAACAGGGAGATTTGACAAAAGTTGACGTCAACAGTACTTGGATATTTTTTTACACAAATTATTTGTTAGAATTTGAACATTTGTTTCTAAAAATGTGTAAAAAATAACCTAGAATTTTTTGTGGGTTACTATACATGTTTTAGAATGTATGGGAAGGAGAGGAATACTAAAATGTTTAGAACATAATTAAGCAACGAGTCCCTAAATTATTGACATTTACTAACAAGGGGGTGAATTATTAGCGGAAAAAATGTTGAAATAATTTGTCGACATTTCCTCAACTTTAAATACATGCATTAATAACAAATGTGTTCTCTCTCTTTCGCTCTCCTTCTCTTTCCTGCATTTAGAACATGCCAAATTAGATCATTCAATTAAATTAAAAGCGTAATGTTTTAATTTTGCCAAAGGTGATGATATTCAGTGGCATAGCTTTAATAGACGGCAAAATAATCAGCTTCCCCTCCAATAATAAACAACATAAATAACGCACATAATTACTATAATCATTAGCAAATATTTAAAATAGGAAAAAAAAGAAAGTTTACTTTTTGAAGTAACTATTAAGTACCCTTTCATCAGAATCAACATGTATTGAGAGGGTACTGAACATTTTTGCAAAACAAGAACAGACGCATGGAGCTGCATTACAAGAGTATATACGGTATGTTTTTCATAACTAGCAAATATTTTGTATATCTCCTTAAATACCTGTTTCTAGTGCGGGGAAAAAGAAGGGAGGCGGAAGATACCTACCAACTAGAAAAGGTCACTCACCCATTCTAAAAATTCACGCTACGCCACTAATTATCTTTATTCTGTTGCAACAGTGGAAACTGCACATCATCTCGCCCGTGTTTATATATTAATGCTGGTATATATTCTTATGACCATGGAATTTTATTTTGTTCTAATATGCTCAATTTACGCGCACTAGCACGAATGTGGAAGGCAGAATTCGTGCTTTATAATGTTGATATACAGAAGAATATGTAGAGTATCATGGAAAAACAAATATACAGATTAAGTGCTCTTTAACAAAATGTGTAATGAAAGCATTACTACTAAGTTAACTTAAAACCAAGTTAAAAGATTTAGGGCATATAAAATGACACAACGGTGACGACCAAACAAGAGACAAATATACACGTGGAAGAGCAAATTTAGGAGAGGGAAAAAGTACAATTCGTCAGATATTATCACTGAGAGATAAATTACATACTTTGTTCCACATATATTTCAGTCATCTGTTGTAGTAAATTTCTGGACTCATAGAATTGGGGGCTATAGAAATGTGGTTTCTGAGAAGAATGATGAAAATACCATGGGCAGCCAAGAAAACTTATGCAGAGGTTCTCATTGATGCTGGCGTAAAAAGATCAATCATATCAAACATTAGAGGCAGACAGTCAATGTTTATAGGGCATGTGCTGAGAAGAACACAGCTTGAACATGTAATAACCACTGGAAATATCAAAGGGAGAAGATATAGGGGTCACAAAGAGAAAAGTTACTAGATGGGCGTGTATCGTGGCACGGTAGAAGCTCACCAACCGAACTTATTGACAACACAAGAGACAGAGAGTCGTAGAGAAACATGATCGCCTACGCCAGTCGGCATGCCACTTGATTGATTGATTGGTTTTAGTAACGACAATCTAATCTTAAATATCTAACCTAATCTTATGTGCTCTAATCGTATACACACATAGGGCCTATTATCTTCCTGGTCTACTTCTTTACCTGTATTTTTGTTTGCTTTTCTTTCCATCTGTCATTTAGCAAGTCACAATGTTCTTACATTTATATTACAAAATTAAATCTCTATAACTTTGCATATTTTATCAATTCCAAATGAGAAGTTGAAATACATATCTTAAAATCGCAGATATCGCAGCATTCACCGGTCTCCAACAAAGTTCCTGTGTACAGAAAGTAATCTAAACATCATCTGAAACTCCGTGTTTTAATTATTTCCGCACATTTCGTTGCTTAACATTGGCTTATTTTGGCATGCGACTCCAAATATATAAATAGTGACCACCGTAAAGTACGAAAATAATCAAAAGTATAGCCAATGAAAGTTTGTTTACTTTCTATACAGTGGTCTTTGCTGCCGACCTTCTCGTTGTAACCAAGCTGTAAATCTCGGCACAATGCATTTCGTCTTCCTCAACGACCCATGTTAACCTGCATGAACGTAAGAATAAACACACAGAAAATTGTCCGCGCTTCTATTCAATTTACAAAAACATTGTGCTATAAAAACATGTCCCAATAATTTAATGTTGACACATAATTGTTGAAATGGTGGTCTTTAGACGAGTAATGCTGATCAGTGGAATATTTACATTCTGAGAATAATACTTGCATGTGGAATAATTCTTAGAGAAATGAATTCTTAAATTTATGAGACAGTTTAGACAAAGTGAGTGTATGCTTGTGTTTACGTGAGAGAAAGAGGACAATATAAATTACACCGATAAGTATAAATGTCATTAGAATATTCAAATAAAAACATAAAGAGAAAAATATTTTATATTGACTAGTATCAGAGAAAGACTGGTGTCAGGAGAACGACTGGTAACTGGAGACGGAATAGTATCTGGCACCGACTGATATCAGGAGAACGACTAGTAACCGGAGACCGACTGGTAACTGATACCGACTGGTATCAGTAGAGCGTCTGGTAACTGGAGGCCGACTGGAAACTGGAGAAAGGCTGATATCAGGAGACCGACGGTAACTGGAGAAGCACTGATATCAGGAGACCGACTGGTAACAGGAGGCCGACTAGTGTCTGGCACCGACTGATAGCAGAAGAACGACTAGTAACTGGAGACCGACTGGTAACTGGAGACGGACTGATATCAGGAGACAGACTAGTATCTGGTACCGACTGGTATCAGGAGACCGACTGGTAACTGGAGACAGGCTGATATCAGGAGATCGACAGGTATCAGGAAAACGATAGGTTTCAGAAGAATGACTAGTATCACGAAAAAGACTGGTATCAAGAGACCGACTAGTATCAGGAGACCGACTGCTATCAAGAGACCGACTGGTATCAGGAAACCGATTGGTATCAAGAGACCGACTGGTATCAAGAGACCGACTGGTATCAGGAGACCGACTAATATCAAGAGACCGACTGGTATCAGGAGACCGACTAGTATCAAGAGACTGACTGGTATCAAGAGACCGACTAGTATCAAGAGAACGACTGGTATCAGGAGACCGACTAGTATCAAGAGACTGACTGGTATCAAGAGACTGACTGGTATCAAGAGACCGACTGGTATCAGGAGACCGACTAGTATCAAGAGACCGACTGGTATCAAGTGACCGACTGGTATCAGGAGACCGACTGGTATCAGGAGACCGACTAGTATCAAGAGACCGACTGGTATCAAGAGACCGACTGGTATCAGGAGACCGTGCGGTAAGTTTTCCTTAATATGATGCAAGTCTTGGAAATGCCGCCCCTCTTGAATGGTTTTTCTTCGAAATACCGTCACCGACAATGTATTTTGATTTGTGCCACCTGATGCTGCCTCCTCTCTGTAACATAGTACGGCACGGCTCTGTCTGGTATCGAATTCACATAAGACGTATTGTGTGTCTTGGGGTTGTCTATAAATTACGTCCACCATTAGAAGAGGTGTTGGGAATCTGAAAAAAAAGTTAAATGTTTCAATGCGGGATAGAATCATCTTCGGCAAATGTGAACATTTGTACTTTTTGGGGTTTTTTTTCACATGAATAAAATTGTATTAATGTAACTGATTTGTAAAACAATATTAGAACAAATATCATGTAGTCTTTATACGTATTTTATCTTCCTGAAAAATTGTCTTTTTTTAGGGTGGGGTTGGGGGAGGGTGTTGTAATGTTTGTCCTAATTAAGCAAGGCCAGGTCTCCGAATTCTAGACAGTTGTTGACACGAGGGAAGAGGGTCTAAAAAGTGGCACACAAATTATGACATAGTTTATCGGCAGCCCATTGTTGATGTATTTCGCGAGAAATAGATACATTACTAGCAATGTAATCATTGCAGAGGATAACAGATACTGATTTACGATGGATATGTACAAGCAGTAGTGGAGAACTATCATCCAACATGCAGCCAGGACCGCACTGGATGACGATGTTAACAGCAATATCGTTTGTTGGGATTGACCCTTCCCAGCACACACATGATTAGACGAATGAATCTAGAATATAAATCTTGTGAAACTCGACCAGAAATTTGTACGAACGATAAATAAATATATACATAAAATTGGATGACTTGATGTGTTACGTTGAACAAATATTTCAAAATGACGTTTCACCATCAAGACATTTTTAAATACAGAAACGAGTACATGAGGGAACAAGATAATAGTCATCATTTTGCATATAATATTGTATTGCAACTCACTAAGTAGAATAAAGACACATAAGGACACCAAAATGGAAGGAAATCTGGTGTGCATTAGAAAGGGCCGTTTTTGTACGAACAACATGGCAACATTGAGTAGGATCATATACGAATCAGTTTAATTCCTTCCAAGTGGTAGCATCCGATGAGCTGATGAGAACCAGAACGCCTGTCATATGTTGATGGGAGATGATGTGAAATTTTCCATGAAATCTCGCCAAAATAGTAAATGCGATACAGCTCATCAATGAAGAAACAACTTGTTTGTTTGCTTATGAAGCAACACTAACACGTGTGTTTGTTGTTCTTTCAAGAAGATAACTATAAAAATATATAATCCGTTAAATGGATTTTACAGAGAGACTTACCGCAAATAACAATTCAACGTCTCAATGATTATCTCGTTGTCGAGACAGGTTTTAAGTCAGTCTCCCATGTATATGTTATTGACTACTTACTACAACACATATTTTTATCATTTCGTATTTTTGCGTTAGTTTTTATTTGCTTGTCCCTATCTTGCGTGGTTTGGACATGTATGCCGACGTGATTCCTTGCTAAAAACAGAATTCCAGATAGCAGTCGAAGGCTGGAAGAAGTAGAATAGGTTAAATAAAAGCATGACCAGACAACATCTAGTTCTGAGCAGACAAGATTTTCTTCACACATCCGCATCGTTTAAGATATAAACCGCTGGAAGATTGTGTGTTAAGCATCCAGTGTGGTACCCCTACGCCCCTGACAGGTTACGGAATTATAGGTTAGGATAGGATCTTGACAAAGATCTTTACGTTGAAACGTTGCTTTGTTCTTTGTTGTCGGCTCTCTATAACGCCTATTTACCAGATTTAAAAAAAAAATCTTTATCTAAAGTAATGTGAAATCAGGGACCATTATCTAAATAACTTAGAGATCTGTTTTTTGTAAATGACGAGTCACTACTTACAAACCTTCAGACGTAAATGAATGACAAGGTGAAGACACTGCGTAAGAAATACTTTAATTTCAGGTCACATATAAACATTCATGTTTATTGTTTGTATTCCCAAGAATTATGTGAGATTTGTTCTTACTTCTCATGTACAGTGGTGTGGTTATTAAGGGTTTTCTTGAATACCAGAAAGACATATACTGATAAAACACAGTTATTGAGAAATAATATCTCGTGTGATAACTGAAAATAGATTGAAAGTTTGCCCTTTGAAAAGAAATGGGCTATTTGAAATGCCTTGATGGAATTATTGACAAGACAAAAAACGAGTGAGTTGATGACTGCACTAAATACCAAAAAACAACAACAATGCAACAACTGGTTAGGGAATGATGAAAAGATAAGGAAATTTAAAAACATGTGAAATACGAGATTTATGGTGAGCAATAATCATTCAATCAATAAACCCGTAACCCTTCAGGGTCGTAGTGGTACTACATTGGATGCCTCAGCACACAGGGACCTCCCGCGAATTCACTCCTCAGCGATGCGGATGAGTGTGGACATATCTTGCCCTGTCCTTTCCTTGATGTTGTCTGTCCATGCCTTTATTTGCCTTTTATGTGAACAATATTGCACTAATATGAAACAGAGGCTACTAAAAATGGTCTTTCTATGAAATATGCAAAATTTTGGACATATGAAGCAACCAGACAACCAAGAAAAAGACATACTATAGGGGGTGATGTCCGCTAACGAAAAAGGGTAAGCACAGTGAATATTGAGAGAAAATATCAAACATTTTCTGAGCATGGCACTCACAGAAGTATCTCTGGAAATATCACCACAAATTTCGCATTGTCTCTGTAATCAGTTCTTTGAGTGTGAAGAATCGTATACCTGTCAAATATTTATAATTATCACCATTACAATAATTGCAACACATCTAACGAGAAGAACATACATGGGGACCGGAGTAATCAGCAAACACATTCCATCACTTGTAGATTCAATGTAACACAAAATGTCATAATGTATTTTCCCGTAAGTGTGTTACAGAGAGTATTGGAGTAGCGATAAAGTATTGTGTGATAAAGGTTGCATGTCCTTGCTGTCGGCACGTCATTTATAGGGTGCGCTTTTTTATTTACACTCCGACAGACAAAAAATTGAATCCTTACCGGTGATCGAATGCTGGACCTCACGGATTTGAGACCAACGTTCTAATTTTCCGGCCTTGTACCTTCAATGTAAGAAATTCCTGAAACATAGAATATATATAAATAATAAATGATTTATTTATAGGAGTTTGATCGTTCACGTCTATGGCTAGATCTTGGGACCAGGGAGTGAAGCGTCATTGTTGCATGCCCTAGGCGTCATGTTGCATGTCACTAGACTGAGAATCAAAAGAAGAGTTATAAAATAACACAGAACCAGAACTGTCAGACACCATATGTTGAAGGGACAGACTGTATATGAGATCGAATCACCCATGTTTTTGTCCGGAGTGCCACGATGATGATCTGACGACTAACTAACAAGCAATTCAAAACAACTAATTGAAGCAAACGTATCGTAATACAGGTTGACAATAAACTGTGAAATATTTATTTATCATTAATAACGAAACAATTTTGAATCCCTTCGTCCTGATTTACAACCCATGAGAAGTGCCTATACTGTTATCCTGATCTACAACCCATGCCAATTTCTTATACCGTTATACTGATTTACAATACATGAGAAGTTCCTATACTGTTATCCAGATTTACACCCCATGAGAAGTTCCTATACTGTTATCCTGATTTACAATACATGAGAAGTTCCTATACTGTTATCTTGATTTACAATCCATGAGAAGTTCCTATACTGTTATCCTGATTTACAATCCATGAGAAGTGCCTATACTGTTATCCTGATCTACAACCCATGCCAATTTCTTATACCGTTATACTGATTTACAATACATGAGAAGTTCCTATACTGTTATCCAGATTTACACCCCATGAGAAGTTCCTATACTGTTATCCTGATTTACAATACATGAGAAGTTCCTATACTGTTATCTTGATTTACAATCCATGAGAAGTTCCTATACTGTTATGTTGATTTACAATCCATGAGAAGTTCCTATACTGTTATCCTGATTTACACCCCATGAGAAGTTCCTATACTGTTATCCTGATTTATAACCCATGAGAAGTGCCTATACTGTTATCCTGATTTACACTCCATGAGAAGTTCCTATACCGTTATCCTGATTTATAACCCATGAGAAGTGCCGATACTTTTATCCTGATTTCCACCCCATGAGAAGTGCATATACAGTTGTTCTGATTTACAACTTATAAGACGTTCCTAAACTGTTGAAATGTATCTGGCATTTTTTTTGCCTTTTTTTCTATTTAATTTCACTCTCCCATTGAGTAATGCAAAGCATTGTATCAGATAAAGTGGAAGAGGACCAGCGAGCGTTTCTAAAGAAGGCTGCATCCTGGAAGATCATATCTTGAGGTGTCGTGTGCCTGGGGTTGGGGAAATTGCGTCCCGTATGCAAACGGATGCCTATTTATACATAGTTGATACAACCCCATTGAGACGTGGATCATCTATACCAAGGGTGGGCAAACTTTTTTGTGCAGAGGGCCGCATTGAAAATTGGAAAGCTATTGGATGGCCGCATATAATATTATGTATGTTTTTGTTTAAAATTCTCGGTAAGTAATCAATTAAATATTTTTATTGTAAAGAAAGGTAGTTTTACATAATGTAGATAATTTCTGAAATAAATTACATTTCTAACAGACTTACACTATAACAGTATATTTTCTAATATGGATAAAAGGTTTTGCAAATATTTTAACAATGTTCGTGTATTTAAAAATGTGTTTGAGGGCTGCAAAATATCCAATGGCGGGCCGCATTCGGCCCGCGGGCTGTAGTTTGCCCACCCCTGATTTATACGAATAAACGGTGTTTCAGGTAATGACAATACATTTATTTTGGAGTTCGAAAAAAGTCTAATATTGTGAAGAGAATAGTTACGTGAAATACAATTATTTATATAACATATTCGGCATATATAAAACTGCATACCGCCGTGTTGTAGTAACAACCAAGGAGACGTTGAAGGGTGTCAGACTGGTAACAACGTTAAGAAGACGTAGAGGGGATTCAGGTAAGTAACAACAATAAGGAGACGCTGAGGGGAGTTAGGTAATAGTCAACACAAATTCAAGATAGATGGAAACACACAAAAAATGGACAGCCTGGACATTTTCTTCTTGATTCTTGATAAGAAACCGGCCTAACAGCACGTGGGGCATTCCCATAAGGGCTCCGCCCTCTGCTCCAGCAACCATCCGACTCGATGGTGTTTCGAGTCTAATGCTGCCGAAACAGACGTCGACATCAGGTCACAACTCTGGCCCTTGCGACATGTTTCTTTGTTGTTCCGCCCACCAACGCCGTGCCCGTAACTAGTTCAAGCACAACGTCGGCATGTCGGAACAACATGGTAATTGTTATCTAAGGCTACGAATACAGACATTGTCAGATTGGATGCTGATTGCAAGAGAACAAAAGTCTTGAAAGACAGCATCAGACAATATTCGTATTGGATAGTTGGACATCATCATAACTAATTATACAATGTTGTGTGGAGACAGTCTAGTTGTAAATATCTGGGTTTTTTTCTCAATAAATACAAGTGTATTTATTAGTTACAGCAAATGTAATACTCTCGATTATAATTATTGCCAGGGGCGAGCGGGAGAAAGGGGGATTATGGCAAGGAGTATTACAAATATTTATATGTGTATCATATCCCAAATATATTTATGTTAAAAGTACAGAGACATGTGCCGAACCACATACATCTAGCTATAGTAAAGCACTTCCTATGAGCGTCACAGAAAAGGGCGTTTTACAACAACCATTGACATTACCCCCAGTACAGTATTTACTAAGTACTTCTCCGAAATAGTCCAACGTGCTAACCTCCTATTTCGTTAATAATCTCGGATGATGCGAATTATGATTTATTGTTTTGCCTATACTGTATGTGGCAAGCCACACAAAGCAGTAAACAGTCAGGTATATCACGATAAGTGGCGGTGGGTGAGATCAGTGCGCAATAGATATCTTGGAGAAGAACCTGTTTCTACCTATACTAGTGAGAATTAGTTAAAAACTGAAAATCCCGTAGGCAATACGGCGCTGTTTATTGACCACCGTCCGTAACTGTGACGTTATAATTATCCCTTGCTGATACACTTCATATCTAGTTAAACGAGTCAGAAGTCTAATCTTGCTCGAAGCACCAACATGTCTGGTTTTACAACTGTTCTCCATCGAAGACGAATGCGTCGGGCCATTGGCACAATTAAAACGGCGACACAATGCATTTCCATTCCATGGACTATATCCTTCTGGAAATCTAGTAGGACCATGTTTCTGTTACAATTGATAATACAGTAGATGTTTGGAAATGAACAATGAGGTTGAAAAATCCCATAGTTATTAATTGCAGAAATAGTTAAAATATTGTTTTCTATCTTTCGTGACATTTGAACAAATGTGGACACAACAATACTCCCGCATGATTTCATTACAATTGTATATCTTTTATTTGATTGCCAACCAATTTTTTTCATCTTATTGAATATGTGATAACTGTATCTTATTTACGATCTGACAGCTGCCTTTAGTTGACATCATTATTAGATACATGTATACATATCTGCAAAATTAATCAGACAACTGTAACTAATTTATTTCACTGGAATACAACTCTATCTAATTTACCTGATTATTAGACAAATGTATATAATATATTTGATTGTCTGGCTCTGTGACGGTGGGTTACAGAGCGCGCTTCTGACGGCCAATGTACCTGGTTAGAATCCCCCGTAGACAAATGTGTATCCGACCGTACAGAAAATAGTGGTACAATATTGAACTTATTTATACTGTGAAATAACAAATGAACAATGTGAATAAAAATATTCATATTGCCTAGAAAATACTTTGCTACCCAATTTTCTTTTGGTCAGGCCAACTGTATATAATTTATCTGATTTGTAACTAATAACTAATTTATTTGACTGTCATACAAAATAAATTTACCTAAATTAATTTTATGTCGGACTATTGTAACTTCATTTTTTTACGATACAGTATTTTACCTCATTTATTTTACGTAAGTCTAATATAAAAAAAAAATAGATTTCCAATTTCAGCATTGTTTACGATCGTGTGCTGCCGGGACCCGATGCATCGAATATCACCACCATTTACATTCCATTCATGTCGTAAGAGGCGACTAATGAGGTTGTGGAGTGTAGTTGATTGTCCAGCTCTGTATAGGGTCAGAATAATCCACCGCAACGCTGAATTGGGATGTGTCATGATGAAATGCGCAGATACCGCAGCACAGCTGTAAAGCATGACACAATCCATTCTCTTTACTAAATCTTGCTAATTTGCAGGAGTTTGAGAATGACAACAGACGAAGAGGTATATGTCTGGAACACTAGGACCCCCTATAGGCTGGACAGTCAACTCAACTATACAAAGTGCCAATGGCTCGGATAATTTTAACTCAATCTCGCGGACTGGCAAAATAAAATGGCGGCACGGACCAGTTTTTTTGCCACCTCTGTTCATTTATATACGGATATATACATATAGAGGGCTAGCGAAAGAGAATATGATAGATAGGGAGAGAGGAAGATAGGTCATTCATGCTGGGAGTGGGGTGTCCATAATTACGTTAATAATTTGGGGGGGGGGTTCTGAAAACCATTTGAAAGTTATTGACAAATTGGGGGGGGGGATGGTTACACGGAAGTTAATGTCAGAGAACAGTTTGACATCATCATCAGGTAGCCTATCCTCAATAGGATGTAGCAGTTATCACAGCTTTTTGCACTTCTGTTGTTCTTGAGCCAGTCTTCATGCTTCTGTTAATGTCATGGTCAGGTGGACTTTGATGTCTTGCGTCCATCTTCTTCTTGGTCTGCTTCTTGTTCGTCTCCTTACTTTTTATGCACAAATTAAATTATGTGAATATGGAAAAGAAATGTTTATGCAAAAAAATATACTTTTCCTTTCCTGCACGTCCAGGTGGGGAAAAATTGAGATATTTAAGCAGCGATTCTAGATTCTTGACATGTTGTTAACAGGGATTCTAGATTCTTGACATGTTGCTAACAGGGATTCTAGATTCTTGACATGTTGCTAACAGGGATTCTAGATTCCTGAGATGTTGTTAACAGGGATTCTAGATTCTTGACTTGTTGCTAACAGGGATTCTAGATTCTTGACATGTTGATAATAGGGATTCTAGATTCTTGACATGATGCTAACAGTGATTCTAGATTCTTGCCATGATGCTAATAGGGATTCTAGATTCTTGACATGTTGCTAACAGAGATTCTAGATTATTAACAGGAGTTAGCAGGAGTTATAAATTATTAACATGTTTTTAGCAGTGATTTTTACATTCTTGACATGTTGTTAGCAGCGATTCTCGATTCTTGACATGTTTTAGCAGGTATTCTAGATTCTTTACATGTTTTTAGCAGGTATTCTAGATTCTTGGCATGTTGTTAACGGGGATTCAAGATTCTTGACATATTGTTGACTAAGGGAAAAGGGGCCACACATTGGCAATACAATTTTGACGTAAATTATGGACAACTTTCCTGATCTAAATATGACATTTCTATTCAATCTTAGTACTCGTGTTGTCTCTCACTTCAATGTGAATCGTCCTCCTCAGTTTATGTTATCTTTATTGTCGTGGTTTTTTTGTGAGACGGGATGAGGTATTAACACAGTACATTGTGCGCACTCTTGAAGGTAAAGAAATCTGTTTCAACAATTGTTACGTATCGACATGTTTCTTGAATAAAAGTACATGTTCCTTGTTATGTGTTTTTTAATCAAATAAAATTAATGTAAGAAAATTATTTCATCAGAATTGATTAAACACCCTGCATCTATACATGTACGTATGCTACAAATTATTATAATCGATAATTAATCATCTCAGACAGACAACCATATCCAAATAACTTGTTCCAAATAAACGTTATTTCTAGAAGCTTATTCTTGACTACAGTCCTCTCTGTGACGATGACATATAGATCGAATATGTGACGGCAAGGATAGTGAGATAAAATCCCGCCGAAGGCAATTGTCCATCCGGACCGATCAGAAAGCAATAGCAAAATGTTAAAGGTATTTGTATTGCCTAGAAGCTCGATACAGACAAAAAATGCTTGTGATGTTTCGTCCTCAATAGGAAATTGCTATCACATTCCAATTAATCTATCAGTTTGCAGCTTTCATTTTGGAAGTGTTATCTGCAAGTATGCAATAAATAGATACCATCAATGTCATATAATCTTGAAGAATCGCCCCGCCCCCCCCCCCCGTCTCCATTCGTTGGGAATGACGGCACAGGTACATATCTAAACATGACTAAATTTGACTAAACAAAAATACAATGATACACATACCTGCGGTGTCGACAACCCATATATACTTGAGATAGTCATGCAATTAGCATTAGAAAATTTTTATGGAGTGATATGAAATAAAATGTCAATCCTTCAATCTCAACCAAACATATGCTTCAGTTCAAGCACTGAAACTAAACTGAGACGGTAAGAAGGATGCTGTTGAAGGACGATCGTAGTATTTATTAAAAAAATATTCTTTTTCTTCTTTTTCTGCGTTCGTTCTCAAACTCCGGCAGATTACCAGGATGTAGTCAGGATAACGGTATTCGTTGTGTCATGGTTTACATCATTGCTGCGATATGTGCGCCTTTCGACCTGACCCATCCGACTTCAGCATGGCTTTGGGTCACTGACCCTATATGTGATGGGAAAGCCAACTCCATCCTATAACATACTTAGTCGCCTTTTACGACATGCGTGGAAGGTAAACAGTGTTACTATTCTTTGCTCCCCTTTCGACCTTACAACACACGGGTGAAAATAAATATTTCAAAGATACATATTTCAAATGACCACATATGATGCACAACTGCTTCAGCTAACCTATAAATTACATTTATTTGTGGTTCAGTGACTATATGAAGTTAACGATAGCTTTTGAGATAGAAAATGCTAATACACAAGTACGCAATATATGTGCTATTTTACACGCATTTATTCGCAAATTCTAATGTCAAATTCAATGAAATCATCCATAGCATATATACAAATATGGATCATGTTACAAATATGTTAGTGTGTTGAAATGTTGTCATGTATAAATTATCGAGAAATGTTATTTTTTTGGTTAAAATTTGACAACATATGTGTGTCAGAAATTAAACGTGTATACATCAGGCGTTGAATATGGCATCTATATTGCGTACATGTGTATTGTACAGTTTTATCTTAAAAATTATTATTAATTTCATGTAGGCACTGAATCATACAAAAATGTCGATTTTACTATACCTGGACCATTTGCGCATTCTATGTGAACATTTCAAATATATATGTTGAAAATTAGGAACACTACGATCCCCCTTCAATCCGACATTCAATTGTAGGTTACTTTGTGTTTTCATAACTCGCATAACTGTCAGCATTAACACTAGCATCTAGGTCGACAACATGAAGTTGTTCGTCAACACATCTCAACTATATCTAATTCTCTGTGATTTCGTTCAACAATAAACCTATTCCCATGAAAATTTGCGCTTCCTGGATCAAAGTGAATGCTGTTTATCACATGATGGTTTTTACTCTTTTATACTCCACACAAATGGGAAATTATTTGTACACTAATCGATTAAATCCCTATCACGGAGTAAGGTTCAAACAGCAACAATGTCTGGATTATACAGAGAGTATATTATACAACGATGTACCAATTGTTGATAAACTTATGCATGTGACAATTTATTGCCAGAATTATTTATTTTTAAAATAGGAAATACCTCACTATCTGTTAGACATTTTTCTCAAGCACTAATAAACAAATTAAAAATAGTTTAAACATTTACGTAAGTGGATAGCGGAACTTCAATATGAATCCAGTTGGGATGTGAAATCCAAAGAAGGGAGAATTTTGACATTCTCTATAATACCCCTCTCCCCCTTTTTTAAAATCCCTCAACCACAACCAAAATGAGGCTGTCACTCAACAATCGGAAACAAATCTAAACGCGGTATGTATGTGTGTGTGTATATATATATATATATATATATATATATATATATATATATATATATATATATATACATATATATATATATATATATATATATATATATATATATATATATATATATATATATATATATATATATATATATATATATATATATATATATATATACACATACACATACATATACACATATATATATATACATACGGCGTTTATATATATATATATATATATATATATATATATATATATATATATATATATATATATATATATATATATATATATATATATATATATATACACACACACATACATACCGCGTTTAGATTTGTTTCCGATTGTTGAGTGACAGCCTCATTTTGGTTGTGGTTGAGGGATTTTAAAAAAGGGGAGAGGGGTATTATAGAGAATGTCAAAATTCTCCCTTCTTTGGATTTCACATCCCAACTGGATTCATATTGAAGTTCCGCTATCCACTTACGTAAATGTTTAAACTATTTTTAATTTGTTTATTAGTACTTGAGAAAAATGTCTAACAGATAGTGAGGTATTTATATAATCTGCATAAGGCGTCACCACCACTGTAAACGAAAGCAGTGACTATGTATTACTACTCACTATTACAACTGCAGATTTAAGCAACAACAACTGCGCAAGTAGTATATATAAACGATGCCGTAGATTTATAGCTAATAAGAAAACGTATAAAAAATAAATGACGCTTAGATACACATTGAACAAGAAAAGGTAATTTTAAAAATCGATTGCGTTTCGAGAAATCCGCATGATCACTTCTCGTGAACCAACAAGTAAAATGTTTACGGAGCAAGTCAATGAAACGTCACAAACAATAGTAAACGTGACAGAAGAAGCTGATCCCTAGTCCTTCTGATTATTGACTTCTAGTACAGAACATTTCGATTTTCCTACAATGTTCACCACATCTATAGATTTCCAATATTCATTCATTTTGTAAAATCTTCGGATTGGTCACGTTTATACCAGAGCAGACATGCTCATTATTTTGGTCGGCCAAACGCTGACCTCGGAGCTATATACTTCTGCTTATTTCGTCAATAACTCGTGACTGCTAACTAGTTACAGCTTTACTCAAACTGACAGGTCATTTAACGTACACAAAGTTTCTTACAAAAATTCCTGTTGTCAGTCTTGTCGCAGGAACGAGGAAATTAAAATCCGTCATTGGATATTTTCTTCTGAAATAATTAGAGCAAGTTAATGAAAACGGAATTAAGACTTCTGAAAGATAACTGAATATACAGAAGACATATGCATTATTTAACAACTGCGCCAGGAATATCAACTTCCCTGTGAAAACCAAAATATATGAAAGGATAGCGGCAGTTACCAGCCAAGCATGTCGTAAGAGGAGTCTAAGGAGGTTTAGAGATGGCATAGGTATTCCTACTCCGTAGATCAGGGGTCGGGAACCCATGGCTCGCGTGCCAGATGTGGCTCTATTGATGGCTGCATCTGGCTCGCAGACAAATGTTCGATTATAAAAAAATATGTCTTTAGACTCCTTTGATCTACATATGAATTGCTTATCAATAGTTAATTCTACAAATGAGCTAAAGTCTACTGCAGCTCAGCATCAGATATTGCATTACTGGTAAGAAATACTCATTATTTATTAGCAACAGCATAACAATGTTATTAAAACGAATTCAGATACATAATTATTGTACTTTTAGTGTTGAAATTACGCAAAATGCACACATTTACATGAATTTAGTTTTAAACATAATTATGGCTTTTACAGAATTACGTTTCCAAAATATGTGGTGTCTATGGCTCTCTCAGACAAAAAGGTTCCCGACCGCGGCCATAGATAGTGAAGATGACCCATATGTCATGCTGAAATCGGATTCATCAGGTCGAAATACGCAGATATCGCATCCAAGCCCTAAACCAAAACACAACGCATTCCGTTCCCTGGTTTAATTATGTTAATCTGCAGACGTTTGGATGTTTGTGAATAAACGCAGAAAATCAGAAGACATTGTCTTCTGATTGAGAATACGTTCTTCTCAATTTAGACGACATAGACATTAGCAGCAAGACATGATTATTACATACCTATTATAAACTCTACCTTGAATAGGACATAGCTGTTGAATGCAAGATAATTCAAATAACCATTATAAACTATTCCTTGAATAGGGCATTGTTGTTCAACTATTGCTGCATTTTAAGCAAAATTAATCGTCCCCTCATTGCTGTGTGATCGAACGAAGTTTAAACGAAGAGCAAGGTTGTGTAAGTTAAGTTGTAATAACCATTAAACCTACCACTCATTACTTTTACTTTGTTTTCTAAAATTCCACTAAAAATATGAAACGATTTGCTATCAACCAAACAAGAGCCAGGGTACCTATGACGAATGACACACACGGGGTACATTGCACAACCCAGGGTACCTATGACGAATGACACACAAGGGGTACGTTGCACAACCCAGGGTACTTATGATGCATAAATTCGTTTTTGACTCATTGAGACTGTCGATAAATTACGTTAATATTTTCTGTTTCTTGGTGACCCCGTAAACAACTGTCAAGTATTCAAGGACACCCCCTTGTTTAACTTCCAAAATTGTGTTTTTACCTCCCCCGCGTTACTCTTAACTGCCCAATAATAACAATGATATAAAGAACTACATTATATATTTATGTGCACTTTCCTACCACAACCAGACGACCTGGGTTCAAGTTCGCTCGTCACTTGTCGGAAATCATGTCCCCAGAATGTCAGGGATACCCCAGCAAAATTGAAAAATGAAGTTACACGTAATAGCTCTCTTCCGCAAGCGATGATGACAACAGTTTCAGACGTCTGTTGTTGCATCTATCTGGTGTGTAGTGAGATGACAACAGTTTCAGACTTGTGTTGTTGCATCTATCTGGTGTGTAATGATATGACAACAGTTTCAGACTTGTGTTGTTGCATCTATCTGGTGTGTAATGATATGACAACAGTTTCAGACTTGTGTTGTTGCATCTATCTGGTGTGTAGTGAGATGACAACAGTTTCAGACTTGTGTTGTTGCATCTATCTGGTGTGTAATGATATGACAACAGTTTCAGACTTGTGTTGTTGCATCTATCTGGTGTGTAGTGAGTGATATGACAACAGTTTCAGACTTGTGTTGTTGCATCTTTTCTTGTGTGTGCTGTGATGAATAAAAAGCACTCTATAGGTATATAATCCCCTACCACGTTTAGTACAGTTTTCATGCAACACATTTTCTCTGTGGCCCTGAAATGTGTTATTTCTCAGCAATGAACGCACTTTTGCTGGTGTTGCTTCGTCGCACTGGACGATTCTGAGCGAAAGACTCCCAGCATTTGAAACCGATGTAGAAGCTCATTTTAAATGCACTTAGAGAGATTTATTGAAGTGTTTCTCCTGTACACCTGCCAATCGTTTTCTCTTCATGAGGTCACAATACATTATCGGCTCTCATGGGATGCGTTGTCACGCTGGCGCTATTAGCCAGTATATCTGAATTGGGCCTTCTTCGGTATTATATGAATGCTTGGGTAGTGGTTATAGCGAGGTCATCAGTATCAGGTACTTTGTCTTGCCCCCTCCTACTGAGAAGTCTGTAGAAACAGCACATGTGAAAGTGACAACACTCTGATGTGTCTTCTGTACATTGTCCATGTCTTACAAGCATATAACAATTTAGTGGGTACAAATCTCATGATACAATTTCAATTTTGTCACTACGCTAATACCCGTACGTCGCCACACATTGACACGCAGTTTACTAAATTAAACACTCGAGCATATTTCGAACACACACATACACATATAAACGCGTAGATAAGACTGAGATTGGTACAAGGGCTAATTCCGCCACAGGTACTTGTCCATAATTATTGCAACAAAATTGTGCAAACTTAAAATTCCCCTTGTCTAAAATCTGTCACGAATTCAGAGACTTAGCGTACCTAATTATAACACTGAAAATGTACCCATCCCCTTCACTCCCCTAAAAGTAGTTTAACTGATTAGGTACGAAACGAACTACATGCTGTTATTCAGATTATTCGAAAACTGAATACACATTCAAAAAATATAATTGGTATAGACAAAAACAGTTTGTTGACAGCAACATTTGTCAAAACCACACTGACTCCCTCTCTTCTCGACAAATGTAAAACTTTCTGTCAGACCACCCTTCCACCACCTCAAGTTTTTGACGAAATGTTTGGATATCCCCATAAGAAATTTGAATGTGACTTTTAGTACTAGGATTTTAGACTTTTAGTATTTCGAATTTCAGTACAAGGAATTTATCTTTTTAATACTAGGACTTTATAATTTTAGTACTAGGAATTTAGACTTTTAACACCAAGAAGTTAGAATTTTAGTAACATGAATTTAGACCTTTAACACCAGGAATTTATAATTTTAGTACGAGGAACAAATTTTTTTAAAACTGCGATTTTAGGATTTTAATTTAACTCTAGAAATTTAGACTTATAGTACAAGAAATTGTGACATGTTGTATTAGTAATGTAGAGTTTAGTACCAGCAATTTAGAATGTTAGTATTAGGAGTTTAGATTTTTTGTACTAGCTATTTAGAGCTTTAGTATTTGCAATTTAGAATTTTAGCACTAGCAATTTAGACTTGTAATAATATAAATTTAGACTTTTAGTATTAATGATTTAGAATTTTAGTCAATGAATCAATCAAGTGCCATGCCGAATGACGTAGTCGATCATGTTTCTCCAGGACTATATGTCTCTTGTGTTGTCAATAAGCTTGGTTGGTGAGCTTTTACCGTGCCACAATACTAGTCAATCTAGTAACTTCTCTTTGACGTTCCATATCTCTTCTCCCGTTGATCTTTCCAGTGGTTGTTAGTACTAGGAATTTAAGACACATGCAAGTAAAATTACCCCCCCCCCCCAACCTTTCGCCCGCTAGAACGATCTTGCTATTTGAGAAGAGAAACAAACACCCCATGCAAACCAAAGAATTTCTCGCGGAAATGTTCAATTTGTATATTTAGGTTAATCCCCCCCCCCCCGCCAATCCCAATCCTCATTTCCTGAAGATATATCTAAAGCCATGTATACACATGACAACAAAGACATTGAGTTGAGAGAAATGATCAGATAATGGCTGATCTCTGTACTGAATCATTCATTCTTCTTCTTCTTCTGCGTTCATTCTCATACTCCCACTGGATCTAGCAGGATCATGGTCCTGCTAGATTTCCAGCAGGATGTAGTCCAGAAAATGGAAATGCGTTGTATCGCCGTTTTATTTGCGCCAATGGCCCGACACATCCGTCTTCGACGGGGAATCATTCAACAAATGTAGAATACATGTGAATGCACAACACATTAACCAGTAGGCGTTTATAAACTGCAGTGGCAGTCTGTTCAAGTGAGAATTTAATATAACTACGGTTTGTTCCAGCCAAGTTGGTATGTGTTAATTGACAGCTGTTTTGTTTGTTTCATTAGTTTTACACAGATCTTTTCGATATATGTTTCAAAATTCATTTCAATTCGACTTAGAATTCTAAAATATTATCATGTTCAATTTGTCTTATTTTTATTTCACTATATGTTCTAGTATTCAACATTAAAAGACATTAAAATGAGAAAACAGCTACTGTGTCTGTTAATCTACCTTCTTACCTGGATCAGGTCCATGGCTCGATCCTATATTTAATAATACAGTACTCGTCATAATATCCAGGTCCATGTCTTAATAATAACCCACAGAATCGCGGCTTTTAATTTCCTAGAATAGTATCGTAATCGATTCTCTTCCATTCTTTATAAATCTTTTTATAAGCACACGTGCGCTATCCTGAGCGAATTACTGATTTTGAAGGCTTCGAGTTACAGATGCGTTGAAAAACCGAGACTTTACTCTGTTGAAGTTCATTATTCTGCTGAATACAATGCAGGTAATCGAATTCTTCTGTTATTGATCTTCTGGTAACAATTTTTCTTGGTGGAAAATTGGTAACGTGAGAAGCGTGAGAGCAACATGGGTCGGTTCCCTAATTACTTTCGTTTACGCACCTCAAGCGCTTGCTGTAGCTAAGAAATGTGCCACGTGCATCACAGTAACGTTTGGAATATTGAATTTGTCTTCTTGGAAAACTGCGAAAGTTCCTCTAAAGTAATCACCTCAATTTCCGGTGAGTTTGATGTGCTTTAATACTGGAAATCATCAAGTGCTTGGCACTGCTCGCTGCTAATGTAGCTGTGCATTTTGTTTGTGGTGTAGCTCTCTAGTTTGTTGGTGATGTAAATGTCTGGTCTGTTGGTGGTGTAGCTCTCTAGTTTGTTTGTGGTGTAGCTTTGTATTTTGTTGTTGGTGTAGCTTTGTATTTTGTTGGTGGTGTAACTGTCTGGTTTGTTGGTGGTGTAGCTTTGTATTTTGTTGGTGGTGTAGCTCTCTCGTTTGTTGGTGATGTAGCTTTGTACTTTGTTGGTGGTGTGACTGTCTGGTCTGTTGGTGGCGTAGCTTTTATTTTGTTGGTGGTGCAGCTGTCTGGTTTGTTGGTGGTGCAGCTGTCTGGTTTGTTGGTGGTGTAGCTGTCTGGTCTGTTGGTGGTGTAGCTGTCTGGTGTGTTGGTGGTGTAGCTGTCTAGTTTGTTGGCAATATCCTTTCTAGTTTGTTGGTGATATGCCTCTCAAACGTGTTAGTGGTGTATCTATCTAGTTTGTTGACGTTGTAGCTTTGTAGTCTCTGTTGATACTATAGTTATTTGTGATGTATTTCCCAATGTTGTTATTGATGTAGCATTCTAGTTACTTTGTGACATAGTTGTATAATGATGCTTCTTCCTTTTCATTGATTTTTGAAAATAATGCTATGTAACTACATATCAACTCTGGGGATTTAGACTTGACACTTGTTCATGTGCTACTTGGCCAGTAAGCGATATTATATAGTAAGCCTTTTACTTTTTCTTGCCATGCATGATATAATAGGAGACTAACGGTGTTGGTGTGTAGTTATTTGCCCTGTCTAAATATCTTTGCTGTGATAAAACCTGCTTAAACACAATGTTCTTATTGTTTGGAAGGAATCTCCGTCGAAAACGGAGTATGTGTCAGGCGATGGGTGCAACTAAAACGGGGACACAGCTCATTTCCATTCTCTGGACAACATCCTGCAGGAAATCTAGTAGGACTATGATCCTGCTATAACGGAGAACCAGCGGGGGATTTATAATGAACGCTGAAGATAAAGAAGGAAGGAATCAACCATTATGCATGGCGCATGCCTCGAGATTGCCTGCAAATCAGAAACAAAGTCCATTCTCAAGTAGAAAACTTCCATGAACAAGACAGTGCACATTACATTCACTTTGAGATATACGGTTGTCTGTGACAAAGCTCTTGGAAAATAAATTGTATATAGAGTAACAAATGACAATATTAATCTAGAACTGGACGAAAACTCAGCTTTCTGGCATATATATGATAATAAATGACAAATTCATACTACTTAAGATTATCATATAGTTAATAAATGACAAATTCATTCTACTTAAGATTATCATAGGGTTAATAAATGACAAATTTATACTACTTAAAGTTATGCCATTGTTAATTATATTTAGGAAAATAATAACTTATTTCCTGATAACCCTTCCCTGACATAATTAAGAGAACCAAGTAACCCAGTTTTCGGTTGAGCCATATTCATTGTCCATGACTCGGGAACCACAGAACCACACCCCGATCCTTCCAAATTTAATCACCGTTCACTCTGTGATCTGTTTTGTTCAGTTTGTGTGTGTTTCTGAAACCTTCAACTATAATTTTACGCCCACGTTACTTATTGATTTATCGTAGTTCTCAATGTCATTTTATCCATAAACCTTACATCGCACCCTTGCCTGAGGCTGTAGATTCTGTTTGATATGTGTTCCATTCTATACGCTGTCATCCGTCTTTAGACGCTGTATTACATCTTCGTGTTATTTTAGAGCTTTTTAATAACAGCTTCTTGTGATTTTATGTGTTTTATTGGTTTCCATATGATTGCTTATATGGAATATGTAGATGAGAAAATGTGTGCATAATGGCACACTTTCAACGACATTTCATAGCCATTTTATCATATAAGGAATAATTTACTGCTTGGTCATTCGGTCTGATAGCTCTATACTCAGAGTTTATTGCCATGTTATGTCAATATATATTGTATGGTAATCAATAATAAAAGAGACAGCAGTAAAAAAGTGCATCCAACGAATTCTTAAGTAACCACAAAGGTAGTTAATTTTAACAGTGTACAAAAGAAACGTGATTGACATTTCAACCATGCCGTCCTTCTGAAAAAGAATATTAAGACATGATTACAACGGCGATATAGTCTGTTGTGCTTACTGTTATATTTTCGTGTACTTTCTAAGTGCCCGTTGGTCTATTAGTATTTGCGTGCACTAGAAAACGTAACCACTTTGTATTTTTCGCCAGGACCTGTTGGTTTGTTATATTTAGAATCTACTATAAAAATTAATGATTTATTGATGTACAGGCATGTGGGTCTAAACGGCAGATTAAATTACTTACATGTTATAAACCTTTATCAAACATGTGTATTTCAAATACATTGTTGGGTTTTTATTTTTACCGATCCCCAACTGAATCTCATTCATCAAATAGCTGAACGTATATATGTTATTTATTCTCTTAATTTCTTGTGATAGAAACTTGGAATCATACAACCATATTCTTGTTCAACAATATTCACAAAATTGTATCTATTGATTTAAAATATATTGGGGGGGGGGGGGGTAATTATAGATGTTTCATCATTTAGACTCTGTTTTTCTTTCATATAAATTTCATACTTATAGGACGAGGCGACTACAACATATTGTTGTATTCATTGGTGATTACGATGTGTATATCATTGCCCATTGGTTCTGTCTTATTCAAGATTTTACAAGTGATGTGTCGAATATTTGCAGTGGTATCTGTAATTTATTTCCTCAGGCAATGACGCCCGATGTAACAGAGTTGTCTTGAATATAATGGACAATGACGTTAACAACTTTAATGTAAAAATGTACAACTATTGACTCTCAAGAAATGTTTTTTCTTGATCTAAAATGTTCTTGATTAGATAATCATATTATTTCTGAACAGTTGCTGAATGTTTTCTTTACACGATTTCATAATTCTAGGGCGGTTATAACCCAGCAAATACACATAACAATTCTTTTAAAGAGAAATACATATCCCACATAGGACGACACTGGGTGAGTCCTATCTCCTCTACTTTTTATAACATATATCGACCATATCTGTAAACTAACAGGTACCAACAAAGAAGATAACATAAAAGACAGATTGAGCGAATTATTCTTTGCAGACGGCCAAGTACTAATAGCGACATCAGAAGAAAAAATGCAAGAACTTATGAACAGACTCTACACAATAAGTCTAATATTCAACATGAAGATCAGCATTGAAAATACCGAAATAATGGCAATCGAAATAGGTAATATGATTTAATGCCTTAAATAGGTAAAGGGGTTCACTTACTTAGGAAGTATTATATCGAGTGAAGAGGAAACTAGTAAAGAGATACAAAATAGATACAACAAAACATAGCAGAACCTAGGACAGATGATACGTATTTTTAAGAACGAAAATGTAAACATAGACACATAAAGTTGCATTATACAAGACTATTATTATTTCATCACTATGCTACCAGGGCCAAACCTGGACAATGACAGCACATGACGAAAGAAAAATAGTGACAACAGAAATGACATGTCTACGAATAATACTCAGAGTATCATTACGAGCTATAATTAGAAAAGATAAAATCAGACAAACAACGAAAACAATGCCAGTATTTGAACACATAAAAAAACAACAGATGAAGTGGTTTTCACACGCTTCCAGACTACCAACAACCATCATGTCACAGATAGCCGATACATAGACATCACGGCTATAAAACCAGAGGCAGACCATTTAAAAGATGGACCATAGAAATCAAAGAAGCCACAGGAACACGCTTACAAACAGCACACAAGAAGGCTATCTCCAGCGAACTCTTCTAAAGTTGACACCACTAGACAAATGAGGGCCACAGCGTATAGATAGATATATATTAGGATATATGTGAAGAAAAGATGGGTAAGGTCAAAGGGAAGCGACCAAGATGTAGGCAGAGATACAAGTAGGAGAGTAACATCACACGATTGACAGTTTACAGTCTAGAACAGTGCACCATAAAGACAAGAGACAGAGGATGTTGGAGATCCGTTGCAGCCAATCTTCGTTGCGGAGACGCACTTAATGATGATAATGATGATGATGAAAAGATACATCGGATTGGAGATAAAGGATCAAAATATGATAGGGGAAACATAGAGCTGTAGGGAATTCTGAACCAGTCAAGAGGCAAATAAATAATTAAAGATAGATGAATACCTAAAAAAATGCAGATAAGAAGACAGTGTAAGTATTCATATGCTTATTCAGAAGATAGCGGAACACTTAACAAGTGCAGGTAAGAGGACAACCTAAGTACTACTATGCTTATTCAGAAATTAATTCATTAGCTGCGCAACAAGAACACCTGCTTATAATCGTGAAACTTCGTCAACTCCGGTATAAATAACTCAAATATCGGAGGATGTGCGAAACAATGGAAGTGCTCAGTAATCAGACAAATAGAGGTAAATACAAATAGGGTTGGAAGGTAAACGAAGAAAACTGTCAATATAAAATAATAATATATAGAAAATAACAATAAAACAAATAACAAATACAATTGTCAACGTGTCGGTCCAACTGGGACCTTTATCAAGACAACAAAAACAGTTAAGAACACACAACCATAACGAACATAAACAAAATGGCTGGGAGAATTATTTCTCTCACCAGAAAATCATAACCCAGTAACAGATACAGCGCAACACAATTTTAATAAGTGCATATTGATGCTTTCAACTCAGTTACGGGCACGTAATAAGAAATTTATCGGTGACAAAATATGTTCTTGAGGGTATTGCAGAGGTTGTAAGAGGGCAAGGTGGAATAGAAGAAATGGCTGGGTAATTAATATTATCCAGCCATGTCTTCTTTTCTACCTCGTGAATGGACAGGGTGTGAAGTTTCTAAACTCATCAGGATGATAGCGGATATGCATGAGTGGAGATATTTCTGTACCATAGGTCGTATTGTGACATCCCTACGACCATGACGGTTTATGGGTTTATTATTATTATTATTTATAGCACTTGTACGTTTCTGCTGGGAAAAGAATGCAATGTATTTTTTTCTCACTTTGATACAATTGTAACGATATTAAATAATAATATGACCCATAATCTGATGTGTTCCTAAAAATGTCACATTGAAAATGCAAGCACAGAAAAACAGCCACACACCCATATCATCAGCCATGCGGAAGAGTGTAGGAAATGTCATCCCATGACGATTGCTTCATGTTATCAAACCAACATTTTATTTCCTTCATATTTCTCTTTTAACTTTTACCTGTTCCCTATATATTATAATCTTTGTCAAGTCCTGTACCAGAACGGCCATACGAGTTGTACTAAACAGCGTCACTTATCATGAATAATGCAACTGGTCATTGGTCACTCTGCATACATTTTGTGTATTCAATAATTAAAAGTACGTCTGTTGGTTGGTTGGTTGGTTGGATGCTGATCCTCCAGCGGCCCAAATATACCTCAAAATACGAAACAAACCAATCTTCTTGAGAAGTGATCGATATTTGAAATCAAATTGTGCTTTATTACGTATAAAAACTCCCACAATATCACTCCTGTTCACAGTGCTTCCTGGTGACCTGCAATTTCTGTTAAGTTATCACAAATAACTGTTTTCTGTATCATATAAAATAAATGTGTAACACACAGCAGCAAATATATTCGGTCGTTTGAATGTTTTCTGTGTCTGCAATGAATGTTGACATTTTACATATCAAGGAATTGATCTTCTGAATTAATGTACATACTGATCTTGACTACGGTATTCATTTCACTTTTCCATTCCAGACGCAACATTGCCCTGCCAGTAATAACTATTTAGAATTTATTCTTAATATCGATACTCGAATCGCCATCATTGATATATGTGAATCAAGGAATCCCAACTAGAAATTTCTAGATTAAATATGTTATGTAATATTTGACCACTGATATGGATGATAATTGGATCGTGAACGATTCTTCTATTCGCGTGAACGTGTTTAATATCTAGTTAACATACAGTACATTGCCTGAAAATGAAAATACTATTAAGCCATCTTACATATTGTGACTACAGACATTTCTTCATTTGAATCTTCACTGTTTCTTGGTTTATATTATTTACTGCACGTAATAATAAAAATAATAATAATAATACAGCAAATAACAAGAATATATATATATATGGCATGTAGCAGGTAAGAGTTCTCCAGAGTATATAATGTATGCGATCGGGGCTTCATCATATACACTGTATGCCAAAACGTGTGAGCAACGCTGTGTTAATAGTGAAGTTACAACAACCGTGTAGAAACAAATACCGTCTTATAAAATTTGCTTGCATGTCTATGGCTACTACAACTCCGGGTTATATTTAAAACAGGCAGTCAATTATAACATGATTATAAAATATAGCACGGTTATATCTTGATAATCAAAGAACCAGAATGTAAATATGACACTCGACAAACAGGTATTATAATATGTAGAGTATTTAAGGTAACACGACGCTTTTTTAACATTTCCCTACTTATCTTTTCTCGAGTTTCGTATTTCTCTATACAATGGCTATTTAAACAGGTAATCTAGGCTTTTATCTCAATTGCAATATCCATATAATTTTAGGCATGTATGCAATGTCATTGAGTCTGACACTCGTTTAACAACAATCCGTATATCAGTATTTGTGACGACAAGCAGTTTTTTCCTTACAATGTGTCACCAATTAGCAGATCTTTGATTTGATTTTGATTGGCACACAAATTAAGGGAAATGACCAATATCGGATTAACCAAGACGAATGATGCAAACCAGTTTGTGGTGTAAGGTAAATTGACGGTACGCGCAGTAATAATCATGATTGTATAGGTGGAATAATCATGGTTGCAAAGGTGGAATAATCATGGTTGTAAACGAGGAATATTCATGGTTGTAAAGGTTTAATGGCAACTTATTTCAGTCACACTGTATTTCGGCCTTTTCCATCGCTTTTTCTTCTTCTTTCTTCCTTTCATTCTTTCGTTACGGCATGTTTTCATGTGAAGGAGTGCATGAAGGCTTTCTACGGCCTGTAGAAATAAAGGCCGCTTTGCCTTTATTCATTACAGGAAAAATGTACGATTCTTTCTTCTTCTTCTTTTGATAGCTTGAAATGTGTCTATTAATTATATTCATTGTCGCATAAATAAACATCACATTCTTCCAGTAACTCATAGGCAGCTGTATAAAGCTTTAATTTTGTTGTTGTGTCTCTGGACTAGAATGTATGTCTCAGTAACGCATGTTCAGAGCGCTCCGGACATTCTAGAAGTATACGTTCACTGGTGTTAGAGATACACAAATTTCGGTCTCCTCATTCAACAAGTGGCCAGAGAGAAATCTTCCTTCATTATATAAATCGAAATCATATCACGGGCAAAACCTCCATATCAGATACTTGAAATTGGAAATAGATATAGATCTGCATAAATGTGAGAATGTTGTAACGTATGCAGCTAGCTGTTGTGCAACTAATTGTGCGGGAATATCGTATGCAATCCTTCCGTAGGGTACATCTGTTTTCTTTCCCTCAATAAACATTTATTTATTTTTTCTTCTAATAGCAATAAGTTCATATTTTTACTACGCTATTTTTAAACACTTTTCTGATAGCTATGATTAGAAACAGAAATATGAAAAAAGCACACCAGAAAATTGGAATAATAGAACTACGAAAACAGAGAATCTGAAAGTTCAAATAGTCAACTCTTAGGATAGAGAAATGCTAAAAAAAACTTGAGCACGAATAAAGAAATGTTTGACAGAGATAAACTCAAGTTTATAAAATCAACATATTTGAAACGTTGTCTAGAAAACCGTATACTCAACAAAGCAACAACAAAAGCCAGGACAATTTTTGCCAACATGAGAAAAATAAGTGCATCCACATGGGGAGAAGTTGGGAGAATGTATAGTAAGGTTTACTAGCAAGGGATACGCCCACATATAGAATATGGGTCTACTGTATAGCATTCAGCATCAAACACTGCATTACCCATATATAAGATAGATACGGAGAAAAACTAGGCACTTAGGAAATAATGGGGGAATCAAATCAACACTCATAGTAGACATGGAGAAAATGGGGAGAATGCAAACACTGAGTGAACGGAGACAAAAAAAGTGTTAATACCAGGCAGATACGTTAAACTATAAGACAAGTCATCCAATGAAATAAATATTTCAAAACTTAGTAATGGGGTGACGGAAAAGAAGCGTTATCCATCAGACTCAGTAGAAAAGTATCAGACTTGCCTGAAGTTGACAGCCCCCTTACGTCTGTACCATAACAAACCCCATGGAGAGTGGATATTGTATTTTCTATTAACATCAAGAACTAGGTAAAAGGAATTTTCGGTGAGAAAGTACAGAATAGTGCACAGCGACAGATAATTACTCTCAGTCTACTTGATAACGAATATCCACAACAAATGTGGATCCCGATATATATACAGACAGGTCAGTAGAGAATGCAGTGGCAAATGGAAGAGCATGAGTATATATATATATATAATCATGTTACAAAACACAATCAAACTTATATAAGTAACAAAGCTTCAGAAACACGTTCCATGCGAACGAAAGAAGAATACTGTATCGTGAAAGCAAGTGTTTCTATTCAGCATTATACATATAGTACATTCTTGTTTGTCATGTACGTCCAACATTTAAGGCCGTATATTGAAGGGAGGTAGGGGGGTTTTGAGGTGACAAATGCCCTCACTTAAACACTTAGGCCATGAATTGTAGTTTTAATTACGACAGTAATAAATCCTAATTAAAGTATTTTTTAACACTTTCTCCAAATGCTTAGTATTTTCTTCAAATATGTGCTTAGTACTTTATACAAATATGTGCTTAGTACTTTATACAAATATGTGCATAGTACTTTCTTCAAATACATGTTTAGTACTTTTTCCAAATATATGTTTAGTACTTTATTCAAATATGTGCTTAGTAATTTCTCCAAATATATGATTTGCACTTTCTCAAACTTCAACACAAATAATAATAAACCGCAGTGGGTAGCTGTTTTTATGTTAAACTCTCCCCACAAACCCCCCCCCCCCCCATTCACCCCGTTTACGTCCCTGAGAACATCAATGTACACGGACATCTGACCTAACAACATACAGCACATTGTAAAACGTGATACTATTCTCACAATCTATTTCGTTCAGTCTAGATTTGAAAATGCCAGACTGATAGCCCTTGCAGTATACCCTCCAATGATAATGGCTGATTCAAACTGTGTCTACACGTCGCCACTATTACAAATCCTAATAAACAAGTAGAAATAGTAATGAATGTACATACTACGAATAATAAGGATTTTCATTGGCAAAGGTCATTTAACAAGAAACAACAGAAAAAAGAACGAATATGTACATTAAATGGAACGTCCTCACTAATGCATATACTTGTAAACATAATAATGGTATATAGTATATAGGTATATTTTTTCAACCAGGAAGTATATATTAATGTTGTACATGTTTTTAGCGTTTGACACAGGATCGGAAATGCGTTGTACCGAAGTTTCTATTTTATTTTTCATCAATGGCCGAGTTGTGTCGACTGCCTATTCAAATCACCGGAAAAGTCAGATATAGTCAATTTAGAAGGATAGTTCTACATAAGAATACATTGACGAAGGTCTCGGCAGGTTAGTACTCGTCTTGTTTTCGTTATCTACAAAAAGTTCAAAAATCGTAGATAATTGACTTCACTATACTTGGTTTAGTGAAATAAACCACCTTGTATCGACTCTAAAATTCCACCTTGTAAGCAAGGCGACTAGAACCGGACTCGAACCCCTGTCCTTTTGAATACAAGGAGAACAGCTATGCTAGGGAGATCCCTATCAGTGTGCAAGAGATATAAATTTGTATGATTTCGGAAAACGAATGAATGTATATTAACCATCAAGGCAGACATTAAATCCGACAATGGTTTATCACCTTGTAACAACAATCGGTGTATCAGTATTCGTGACGACAAGCAGTTATTTTCCTGGCGCTTCGTATATCATGAGCCAGTCTGTGCAATATCGACTCTGTTTTGTCTACTACACTGTGGTTCTCAACCTATTCTTTTCTTGTGACCAACAATTAAATTGTATTTAAAGTATGTTATAAAGAGACACAAGTTACACTTCTTATATCATACATTTTTTCCAGTTACAATAAATAGAGATATGGCAAGTAGAATATCGGCATTCAAACTGAAGTGTTATATGGCAATATTAATAATTCTCTGGAAAGAAAAGATAAGCAATAGTGAGGCTTTGAATATCAAAAATATAGAGGAAGTATGGCTGGTGAATACAATTTTACATAGATAACTAAAATATTTCGGACATGTAAAATTACACAACGACATCGAAAGAAAAATATTAGAGGGTAAAATTCCCGGAATTAGAAGAAGGGGTAGACATAGAAGGAGATGGGCAGATGGCATCAACGACTGTATGGAGATATCATTGGAGGAAGCAGGCAGATTGGCACAGGAAAGAGTTGGGTTCAGGACATCAATTAAAAAGACAATGTTCGGGATAGAATATGGTATCTGGTGATGATGCCTCAAATTACTTGAAAATTATAATTCTTTTTTATTATAGCTATCGGAGATTGGGTTTCTCAATAGAAAATATGAATACTGTCTCAATATAAATAACATGTTGAGTATAGCAAGATTTATGTGTTCCAGTCAGACAATTCTGCTGACAGCACAATTGGTAAACCTAGCTATTGTGCCCCCCCCCCCCCGCAGAAACAAGATGTGGCCAATGGTGGTTCATGAAACTTCAGTTGAGAACATCGAACCTAACACACGGTACATACTTGTTGATTATATATTATGATGCAGACAAAACATAATTCATCGTTTGTTACCTATGAATATAATAGTAACAAGAATAATATCTGCAAACCGTTAGTATATGGGGGGAGCGGGGGAGGGGGAACACTGGAAACACAGAACAGTAAGCCCTCGAATAGTTTGTATATGTGCTTATTCGGAGAAGTGTGAAAATATCACTTCCTGGTCATTCCTTGTTGTTATCAGACCCATATTTTCTCTTTCCTTCTTGTTTCCTCCTACTCAGTGCTGTCTTACATGATAACCTCTAAAGGTAAGTTGTTGTATGTTCACATCACGCAAGAGCACGTCGGTTGAACATTATCAACAGTGGTTGCTGTTGGCGTGCAAGTGCACCTATCAAAACCACTCCACAAAATTGATTCTTCTTACTTCTTCAGCGTTCATTCTCAAACTCCTGCTGAATCTCTCTAGTAGCAGGATCATGATCCATTCTAGTTTTCCAGCAGGATGTAGTCCAGAGAATGGAAATGCGTTGTGTCACCGTTTCATTTGCGCCAATGGCCCGACACATCCGTCTTCGGTGGTAAAAGTGGTTCAATATAGATGGTAACGTTGTGCACAGCAAATGGATGAATCTGTGGAATTCCATTTCAAAAAGACATTATGGGATTGGAATATTATACATATATCATCAGTTACTTGTGTAGTGCTTTATATTTTGACAAAATATAGAATCTACTATTTAAAAACAACTATAAATTACTTCAATCGTAAAGACATATCTAAGAATACTCAAAATAAATGACTTAAATTGTACAGACATATCTAAGAATACTAAACATAAATGAACTGTATTCACAATTTATTACCTGCGAGAACACGGATATTAGTTCAATAAAGAGTTAATAAGAAGTTTATCATAATATATTACGAACATGTGTGTTTCCTGTGGCGACATATGTATGTGAAGCATGGACACTAAATAAAACAGTGGCCAAGAGAATAACATCATTTAAATTAAAATGCTATAGAAGAGTTTTGAGAATACCATTGAAAGTAAGGAAAACAAACCAGGAGGTATTATGAACAATTACCTTCCAGGAAGGCTGGCTTCTGAACACCATATTAAAGAAAGAGATAGTTTTTGTCGGTCACATTAAGAGACACGACGGCATGGAGAGAGTGTTACATGAAGGGATGATAGAAGCCAGCGGGGGTAAAGGCCACACAAGTCGCCGTTGGACAAAAGACATTCAGGAATGCCTTCGCATTTCACTAGAAGATGCGGGACAACTTGCTCAAGACCGCGGATAATTCAAGAGATTCATAGGGAAGACTACGTTCTGTAAAGAATATGTCACCTGATGATTAAAAAGTTAAAATTATATTTTTATTATAAAAAATGGCGACGAGATCAGTACAGTTTTATTACATACTTATGGTTCTCGTAGATCGCTATTTACACATACCAAGTTACTGCCCCAAACCTCTTAAGAGACTCTTAAGGACCTCTTTCTCAGATGGTAATTACAAATAATTTAAGTTGCAATATCACATCTTCTTCTAGACGTGTGCCTTCATTTATATAGGATTCACAAGGCGAGCTTAATTTTTGTGCAAAATTAATTCCTATAGTATTTGTGCTCTACAAGACATTGTGTCTATGTTTCTTCATGTCCAGGAGAATAATCCACAGAGGTTTCTTCAGATTAGAATACTCAGAGTTGTCCACACTCACTAAAGACGATTTCGCAAATCATTCAGAAAACAAACAACACAGACCGACATTTGCATGTCATTATCTATCATCTACCCTCACATGCAATGTATCATCCGCTACATATATATATATATATATATATATATATATATATATATATATATATATATATATATATATATATATATATATA